>JAWWEQ010000055.1:27015602-27108918 GCA_035583055.1 Torymus tubicola
TCATCTCACTCCTTCTCTAAACTTATATATCTCTTCATTATAATTACGACCGCTTACGACCGATCTATACTCACTAGCTCGCACCAATTAAACCTAATCTACGTAATTCCATCCTCTTTTGAAAACGAAAACGCAATTAAATTCGCGAGGATACTCGAATGGTTCACAAAAAGAACATATACGCGAGAAATAAACGAGAGAGAGAGAGAGAGACGTGAAAAAGGAGGATCGAAAACGCGTTCGATTTCCCGGGGTAAAAGTGTACTCGTTCGCTGCAGATGAAGAATCGCGATAATCGGCCGAGCAAGCGAGCGAGAGCGAATTAGAAAAAGGGAAAAGAGCGAAAATATCGCCGAGAGCTCGCGCGCGCGCGTATTATATGTATCCGCTCCTTGGAAAACGAAATTGCTATCCGGTTGTGGATTACCTAAATACAGATGCCGCCGCGTTTCCATATACATGTATATATATGTATATATACATACACGTGTCTACATCATGCACGTCGTTTTAGCGTTTTACTTGGAAGCGTCTTGATCGCGGCAATTTTATTCCATTAAGAAATTCAATCATTGAAACTATACATATATCTACACACTTTAGTAGAAATCTAACATAGTAAAAATTGTCTGTTTGCATTGTATAATGAACGTTTATGTGCGTGAATATTGAAAATGTATTTTATTCAATGCAGGAGAAAGTACATATGTTTTATCATAATTCGGTTATTTAACTGGTTGAAAGAAGATGCGCGATTATATTATTAACTGCGTAGCATGACAAGTGCATATATATAAAAAAATTCTATCTTTTCTGAAAATAATCGTCTGTCTAATTTCATCCTGTAACTACTTAACATACATTATAATTCTAATAAAACGTCTTTTCTCGATCCTTCAAAATATTTTTCCGCACTTCAAACGTATATTTAACAAAAATAAAAAAAAAATAAACAACATTCCCATTGACGATCCATTAACCATTATGCTATACTCAACGTATATTTTGTTACTCTCAAACATTCTCATATATCTCCACATTACACCGTCTTTCTTTCTTTCATTTCGCGCGAGGCGTTCAAAATTCCTCTCGTTTTGCGCTATTTAGACCGCATAATCCACGTTTAAAAAAAAAAAGGAAAATAAAAAAGGAACTCAACTCTCCTGCTTCAACCTACAAAGCGAGAAAACTCTCTATACACATCCGTAGCCTAGACAGCCCAACCCATACACATAGCTATATACACCGAAAAATTCCTCGCTAAAAAAGCCTTCTATATATACATACATACATACGCGAGCGTGCGCAGAACTCTCCTCTCTTCAAAACAAAAACATTTCTCTCCTGTATACCACTAGGTAATCCGATCTCCACTTCTCTCTCACTCTCTTACACTTGAGAAGGAAAACTCCTTACGGGGCCCCCTCCCGTCGTTCGACAAGTAAAAGCGAGATGCAAAATGGACCGGCGGTAGCATGAGCGCGGTGGTGGCGACGGCGTCTCTAGGCGGTGTTGGCGGCAACGTATAGACACACTCGCTCGCTTCCTTACTCGCGCGCGCGCGCGCACTCTCGAAGCGCTAGGTGGGGATCTAGATTAAAAGCAAACGGGGCCAACGTCTCGGGTGCCAGAACCATCTCGGACCTTGAGCAGTCGAGGTCAAGTGTGTCCTCGTGGTGCTCTTCGGTCTTCGACTTTATTACAAGTATACATAGAAATTTTTATACATATAGTCCTTTTGTTATTATCCTTCGTACGTAACGAAGGTAGAAGATAGATAGAAAGAAAGAAAAAAGAAAAGGTGTTTGCGCCCTTTCGCGCGCGCGCGTGCTGAGGACAACGACGACGACGTAGAGGACGCATTTCCGGAGAACGGGTCTCGTAGGAGAGGAAGGAGAGTTTATGTAACGGCCGCGAACCGGCACTTAACGCACGCACGCAGCCGCAGGAGCCAGTTGACGGTCAGTGTTTTGACTCTATATCTCTCTTTCTCTCTTTTTCTCTGTCTTTGTCTTGACGTAAGAGGTTTACCGAGGGGTCAAGTGCGCCGTGAACCTGTTCATGCCGATTGCACGTTTATTATACATACCGGAATAGCTTGGAGAACGCGGTATTAAGATAATTAGTCGTAAGTTCCATTTAAACTGGATATAACACGGTTGTTCTCCAATTTCGTATAAAAATGCGACAAATAAGTTTTAGTGAGTAGTTGATTATATGCGCTACTAACAATAAGTAAATATCATT
Organism: Torymus tubicola; assembly: GCA_035583055.1. Taxonomy (NCBI): domain Eukaryota; kingdom Metazoa; phylum Arthropoda; class Insecta; order Hymenoptera; family Torymidae; genus Torymus; species Torymus tubicola. Next base: position 27,017,850 of record JAWWEQ010000055.1, read on the forward strand.
TTTTTTTAAATTTTGTACAACTTAAATAATCAACGAGATTTAATAACAAGACGAGATTTCTTAAGTAATTATTTGTTAAATTAAACAAAAATTCAACATTCATTTGTAAATTTAATTTAAAAAACACGTGTTTATTTTGTAATATGCAAATGGCAAAGTGAAATTGTGAATAACATTAAGGGAGATTAATCGAGAGTAAAGACCGGTGCGCGTATAACGCGCGTGCGCGCACAAAGTGAATGTATATGTATATAAAAGCGTAAGTGGATCAATTATGATTAATGAAATCGACAGGAGTATATTTCATGCGCGCGCTGCTTCCTGTTTATTTTTCTTCGAAAATTCATGCTCTCTCACCGTTAACTGAAGAAACTGTGTACCTTAATACTTATTTCGCGAACTCGCCGTCGTCGTCGTTGCAAATTCTTTCGAAATCTAATTAGAAAAAGAAAATGGCGCAGGTTAGCTAATTCTCACTCCGTTTCCATTGAAAATTATATACCGTGCGAACTCGAGCATTGTGAGCGATGAAGCTGTCTGGATGTTTTCACTTCCATCTGCTGATAAGCCCGCGAAACAATTGTAGCTGTCATTAAAAGAGAGGAGTAATTATGAATGACAACATGAGAAGTATATTTTGAAAGTTTGGGACTTTGAGTAACTTTTCTCTCTCCTCTGCTCTTTCTTTTCTCTTTTGATAAATAGGAGCGCATTATATACTTGAAAGTCCTTCTATCCTACTTAGACCGTAATTTAGCCTTTTAGAAACTCCTTTAGCGCTAAAAACTAAATTATCTAATTTAAGAAGAAAGTTCGTAGATTTTCTAGTTTTTTATTGTTAAAAAATATATAAAAATTAGGAATAAAAAATAACTTTCAAAATTAATCGAAGAAATATATTTCATTCTAAAACCAAAAATAATATATATAAAAAAAATCTACACTCGAAAATTGAAAAAAAACGTAATTCTAAAGAATACAAAATTAACATCTATTCAACCAGCCCTTATAACCACCTCACCGAATATCTCATTCCAGACAATGCCGCCGACCGGAGCGTTGCTGCGGCCGCTGCTGCTGGCCCTGTGCCTTGCCGCGCTCACCACTGCCCAGAGCCATGATGGTTTCTCGCGCTTCCACGTGAAGAAAGACCGTCCCCAGATGATCACATCGAATCGACGTACTTTTGACACAGCATTGCCGCGTCACGAGGCAGGTTTCGATCCTGACGTACTCAACCGTTTTCTCGAAGAGTACGCGAACAAGTTGAAACGCAGTACGACTGAAAGGACTACCTTCGACGATGACACGAAGATTGAACACGATGGACAGGAGCTGGAGACTGGACCAGGGGATAGTGGCGAGAAGAATGCGACGGATGTGCTTTCGGAAACGGTGAGGATTATTGGGGGAAGTGGAAAGATTACAAGGACGTCAGGTTAACTTGAAATTCATTAAAGTATATAGTCTTTGAATTCTGAAATTTATTGCGATGATTTTTTTTTCGTGCTGTAATATAAGTAATGGTATATATACTATAAAAATAAGTTGAAATAAAGACAAAAAAGTGTTTGTAACAAAATTGAGAAAATTATAGATGACAGACGCAAAGTTGTGGAATCAAAATTTAAGGCTGGCCAATGGCGAGTTCAAGGTCTAATTTTGAGTTCACCATTTTTAATTTTCCATATTTGACCTCAAATTAATTATCAGCAGCCCCAAAATTTCTTTATACACAATTGTAAATTAAGTAAATTAGTACAATTATATTTGCGATGAATGTACTCCAAGACCAAAACACTTTTGTAGGATAATCATCATTTTGTAGTCGCTATTCTTCTTTTTGATAGTAACAACTTTATGGATTTAAAGAATAGATATCCGAATCACATTTGTCATATTTTTTTAATGATTGGAATTCGTTTTCGAAAATAACATTAGTCAAGTTAAAAAAAGACGACTACGAAAATAGCAGTTCTCAATTTTATTTATCAACAATTTTGCATAAATTATTATTTTTTGATAATTTATCCAACACCAGTTGATAGAACATCTTTAAAAATAGTTGGATAAGTATTTCCATAAATTTTAAAGACCATTTGCTCTGTTAAAAACAGCTAGAAGAAAAAGAAAAATTTTAGACTTTTTGGACAATCATGAGTTAGAATCAATACAACCACTAACGAAAATTCAATAAAACACTGATTTTCTTCAATTATTATCTGATTTCGATTTAGAAGGATTGATTTTATTCCCTATTCAATTTTAGGGAGGAGAATCAATAGAAAGAATGAAAAATTGTGAAGATCGGTAAAAACATACATGTATTTATTAGTAATAAAAACACGTTCATATCTATAGACAATCCAATATAACGTTGTAGATTTTGATAATTTTTCATTTACTATATTGATTGTTTGCCCTAAAATTGTACAAGAAACAAAAGGAGCCGTTTCAAATTAAAATCGGATATTAATTAAGAATAGTTTCAGGGTTCTTTTTTTAGTAGCAGTGTAGCTGCTTACTTTAAGAGAAGTTGAGGTTCCGATAAAAAATATGTTTTGTTACTTGAAATTTTTTTCATTCAAGATGTACCGTTATTTATATTACAGTATAAGAAAATTCGTTCCGAAAAAATCGCGGGTAAGTTATTAGATCAAGAAACATTTAAAATATACTAAAAGTGTCAATACGTGCTTTGCGGAACCTATCGTGTGTCAATCAAATTTTACATGTTCATTTCAAGTCGACCAATCAAAAATATTAGAGGTGTAACAATCTCAAGTACATCTCTTTTTTGTATAGGAAAAAGTTTGTAAGAATTAGTGAATGATAAATATTTTGTAAAATTAGCTAATTATTTTTACCATTGCATTCTTACCTTTTATAAGAAGACAATGTTAAAGATTAAATTTTAAATTGATAACTAAAATTTAAAAAAAAGTTATGTATGTTAGCATCAAAAGTTTTTACGATATTTAATTTTTATGAACTCAGTTATATTGAAAATTATATTTAAAAAATATCAGATACTAATAATAAATCCCGACCCAACCATATGATGTAACAACGTATAGTCAATTATTGAACTACGAATTCTATAATTTATGTTCCGAAGATAACATTTTTTAAATCATTTTTGTTATGTACTTCCCTTTGAGGAAGAGATTTATTTCGTATCAAAAGGGTACAGGAAGTTATTTATTCAAATGCGAGCTAATACTTGTAAAACAGGTCCGATGATATACCCTTAAGACAGATCGATGAACTCACTTGATAAGCTCCTCTGCTCCTCTAATTTATTGTAGTTATAACTCTTGCGCTGGAAATTGCAATGCATGCCCTTACGGTCATGACTGTTTATTTTCATGCATATAAGCCACACGTTCAGATAGCCACAATCTATATACATATGTGTATGTAAAGGCAATAATTTTCTCCTCGCGTTGCATTTGATTAAAATCCGTAAGAACGTCTTCCTAGTTGTACATTAAAAGGGGCTTTATACCGTTATAGGACTTTATTTTTGCTCATGATGTTTTATTGTTGCAGAATTTTATTATAATTATAAGTTACATACATATCGAGTAAATCATTCATTAACGTCAAAAATCATTATTTAAAACGCACTAATTAATAATTTTTTAATAATTTTAATGAAAAAATGTATGCAATATGAAGCAAAATATAAAATTGTTACTTAATAAATTGTCGTCCATTTGCAAAACATTATCATAATACTTCAGATCGTAAGATAAAAAGAATATGATGAGTTTTTAAAATTCACAAACACATTTCAGTTAATCGTCGCGGTTTACGTACTAGGCTGTTTACGGCTTTGGTTTTTAAATCGCCACAACGCAAAGTCACGAACGAAACAAAAAAATGAAGCCTCGGCAGCTCATAAAAACTGCACAACTGGCAAAATACGTTTCCGCGCTTTCTTCCAGATTTTTCTTAAAACATATGACCCACAAGTACCTCTCATTATTCTCGAGAGGTGAAATCGTCGCAAAGTTACAGACCGTTACTACTGTACAATAATTTCAGCATGAAATATTTTTTTTTGTTGCACTGCAAGCTTTCACGTAACGCGACCGTAAAATTGTAGCTAGTTAATATTATAGTGTGAACTTAGTAACACAGTAACATAATTATCGATAAATGTATGTCTAATGAATTTTTATGTTATCATTAATGTTAATGTTATTTATGTTAAAAATGATTATTATTTTTTATTAGAATTAAACATTTAAAGTTAAATGTAAATTTTGTTTAAAAAGTGTAGCAACTACAAAGTTATACTGTTCATTTGGTAGCGAAATTAAAGATTGATATAATAATTTTCCTTACAAATAGCATTATATGTAAATCCGCTTGTTACTTATAATCGGCATTTATCTAATCATTACGATATAATTACAGTCGACACTGAACGACACGATTAAGAGGCACAAGTTCTACAACGCGAACTCTCAAGAAGACCGGAACAGCGGCTGGGTGACCTTAGACGCGATACCTTGGTCGAAGAGCAAGATTTCCAAGTGGCAAGCTAATCCGACTACTCAGGGCCCATGGCCCGATTCCAAGCCTTGGGACAAGCCCAGTTATAATAAGCCAGGATATAACTCAGATTTCCCGAGACCATCGAATTACGAGAGCAGTAGCAAGCCATGGTAAGAATTGTTTGTTTTTTAATCGTTTGGTATTGGTATTAATGGTAAAAAATTTAAATTTATGATGTCTGACTATGATATACCTGTATCTACTTACACGATTGTAATTCATAGATACCTGTAAATTTTACGGCAATGTGTATTCTCTTTTTACGAATGTAAGGTACATAGTGAATGTAATATTTCAAGAGATTGGATGTCAAAAAACGGATAATTAAAGAAATAATTCACAACATTACTGATATAAAAATACAAAATACATTACTTTGTTACTTGAAAAAAATATTTTAAACGAATACGTGATATTAGAATCATAGATACCGAGTATTGAATGAAATTTTATTTAAAATTGATTTGTTTATTAAAAATTGAATTTCAATTAATCAGAAAAATAATAGAACAACTAAGTTTGATAACAATGCAATGAATTTGTTGATTTTTAATTTTATTTTCACAAAAACTAATCATCATCAAAAATTTATTTTACAAAAATAATAACGTTGTTATTTTATAATTACAATTATTTTGCTGAAAATTCATTTTCTGCTATTCTTTGAGTGAATGTATTAGTTTTACAAATCTTTTTAACAACCGTCTCTTAAAGATTAAACATTTCTGTTGACTCTACATTTATCCACATTATATTTCGAAAAAAATAACCAACAAATATCAAACAACCATACAATCATCCTTAATAATCCTCCCCATAAAATGTAAATAAACTTCACCATCCTTCACCCTGTAAACCCAACCCAACCCAACCCAACAACTACCACCAATCAAGCGACGTAACCTTCAATTTTCTAACTAACATCGTTATCCACAGGCAAAACAAGAAACCACACTGGTCGGACAACTCGCCTGCGGCCTCGAATAAACCCTGGTACTCGGATAGACCGCGGCCACAGCAACAAGACAGACCCTCGTACCCAGCGATCGACAAATACGAGGACAATCCCAATCAGGCCCAAAAGTGGCCACCAGAGCGTCCATCCTGGGACCGATATGGCGATTCCTCGCGTCCGTCCGATATTATTACCGATAATGGGCCGCCTAACTTTCCCAACAATAATTGGGAGAGACCAGTACAAAGGTGACGTGTAACTGAGAATTACTATTTCGATGGAAAATGATTATTTTTATAAGTAGTATAAGACAGCTATAGTAATGGAGTACGAAAAATTATTAGAACTTTGAACTACTTTATTGAATGATTGTAATTTTTCCTTCAAATTTACCATTTAAGAAATTAGTTTTAAGAAATCTAATGTTCAATTTTCTTATTGATGTCATTTCTGTCATTCCTTATTTATCTTTAACAATCTTTCTTATAATCGTCTTATTTCGTTTTTATTCATTCTTTAATAAGCATCTAACATAAATACACCTAAACCTAACGAAACGAATCATCCGTAGACCGAGCTACACTCACCACACCGAGAGCTACATGAGCGAGCACGGCGGCGGCAGTGGCTGGCACGACCGCAACGATTTCCCCATCGGCAACGGAAACAAATACAGTCGACCGGGCGACGACAACGCCGGCGGCTATTACGATCGTCCGAACTTCTCGCATTACAAGTACCCAGCCTCAAGCCACGATCATCCTTCGAATCATCCAGCTAGTGGCGACGGCCAATGGGTTTTGCTATCTACTAACCGTGGTTACTCCAAATCCAGGCAGCGATCGATTAAATTGGATGCTTTGGTAGCTTCAGCAGCGTGGGCAGGTAATAACGCGAGTCAGAACGGCGGCGAGAAGAAGCAGACGAACGGTGACAACGAAGAGGAGGTGCCCGCCGTGACCTCGAAAAGGCAGGTGAGGATGGGTGTCGAGTGTTTAGCTTGGAAGGACTCTTAAATTTATTCGCGGCTACGCGGAGATGTGGAATTAAGAGGTGTGATCTTAAATATTGAAAATTGTTTTATTTTTTTATTTTCTTGGTTGGCAATGATAATGTTAGCTTTTTTTAAATGATATTCGGTAGTGAAAATTTTCAAGTTTTTGTAAAAAGATATGGTAACATGATTGAAGGAATCTTTGGACCGTGTAATTTAGCAGGTTTTATAATTGCATGACTAACAGCAATGGAACCTTAAAACATTGATTAATAATTACACACTTGAAAATTTCACTATTTGAAAACGAAATTTAGCACTTAAGATCGTTGAAAAATTCTACATTTCCTATAATTATCTTTCACTTTAATTTCGATTATTCATTATGACAAAGGTTTTTTACTCATAAAACAAACTTTAAGTTTTGATATGTTTCATTATTAGAAGAACTTAGAAAACTGTTTTTTATAATAGCAAGTTTTAATTTGATTTGTAGATTATACTTATACTAAAAGCGTAAATTACAGCTAAAATAATTCTTCTAATTATCTTACAAAACATATTTTTTTTTATTTTCTTTTGATTATTACTTTTAAAATTTTCACTGAATACTTTTCTTGTTTGAGAGTCCTTTCAAAGAACTAACCAACAATTTACTAATGGTAATTATTTAATAATACATATAATTAATTTATAATATGCATGAAAAGTTGGAATCGTTAACATTTAGAACTGTATAAAATATATTTTTAGCTAACTTATAGTTAACGGTACAATAATAATAAAATAATAATAATAACATTTTACTCGGCATTATAGACAATGCGTTCACTAGTTTCTATAGAAAATACTTTCTTTTGTATATAATATACATTTGGATAACAGTAAAATAACTAGAATTGATATTAATCTTTTCATGTAACGGAAATATTCTTTGTGAACGTATATACAAAAGAGTTAATATTTGTCACGCTCCTTTTGCATGAATACCGCGGGTATTAAAATAAACACTAGAATATGAAATAATGCAGCATGTTCCTAACAGACAAAGGATTGTATATAAAGATTATATTTTTATTCATTAATTTCTTTAGTATTTTTCATAGCAAATATTAATGATCAATACAAAAAGAATTAAAACAAAAAAAAATTTACAAATTAATTTAATTGATGATTTATTCATTTATATCATCATGTTATATTATCTAAATGATGAATTCAGATTAGTAACGATAGTATACCGTAAAATAAAATTGACAACTCTTTTAACAGAGAATTGAACAGTGACGAAGCACGATCATACGTATTAATTTACTTTTTTCTTTCATTTTTTTTTCATCTCTCGAATTCTAAATTCGTTTAAAGAGAACATCTCACTTAAAAGAAGACCGCGCAAATTTGCTTTATCATTGTGAGAACTGTTATTATAGGTATCTGCCACTAAATAGTCGGCTTCTCAAAGGATCAAAGCAGAACGAATTAACGAAAATATCCGTTTAATTAGACTTTTTATCAACAATAACTTTGACAATTAGTAAAATCATTAACTTAAAAAATGATTAAATTTTACACCTTGAAACGTTTAAAGCTTGTAAAATATCTACTCATACATGTCAAATTCTACAAAAAAAAATATCCTCAAATACATATTCCCATTTTTTATTTACATTATTCAACTTCAGCTCCCTACCAACATACCATAAGATCCCAACTTTTCCAACACCCATGAAACCTAATATAATTCAACATATATACCAGCTAATAAATCGAGCCACGCGCAATTCCCCGCAGGTCCGCCTAACCGTGCTGCCGTCGATCAACGGGACGAACACGACGACGTCGCACGGTGGGCTACTCGAGGTCGAGCGCACTTTCAAGACCGTCGACCAGAGCCAAAAGGAGTACGAGATGGAAAAGACATCGGCAAGCGCAAGTACGCGCAATCAAACGGCACGACCTCATCAAGCCCGTCCCCTCGCTGGTACGGTATTTCTTAACAGGCGTCCGATTAGGAACACCCTGATGACTGGTGGTGGTGCGCCATCGAGTTCAGCTGTGTTGGCAGCTGTAGGCGCTGGTATGTTACCTGCTACCATGGCCATGATGATACCTATGATGTTGGGCAAGAGGAAGAGGAGGAGGAGGTCAGTTGATGGTGAGGAAAGGGTCAGGTATCTTAGGGTGCCGAAGGAAGTGCTCGAAGCGCAGAGGAGGATGGGAATGTAAGAGGGAGGCTGCGGGTGTAACTGTGTTGTCGATGTTTCGTTATGATTGCTTGGCGATAGTTGGGGAAATAGAAACGTCGGTAATACAGGTACCGAGGGAAATTCGTTTGAAGATCTGTTGCTATATAATGCGAATATATTGTCTCGTGAAACACTGATAGATTTGAGTAATCAGTTTTGTTACTTTTAAACAATTGTACACTAGTTAAACACATCATTATATCCATTAAATTGATTGTGATTACAGTTTTTGCTTCGGAAAATCGAAGAGATACGAATGAATTTTTCGTTAATTGAAAGCATGATATTATGGCAATATTTTATCAAACAAATTTTGAAAGAGTGCTAGAGAAAGTATGCAAAATTGGATTGAACATTTTGTTAATTTTCTGTAACGGTACCAGACAAAGTAGCAGTTAAAATTGTGATCGTAATTACTTAATTTATTCAATTTTATAGTATGACGCGTATTTATTTTTTTACACGAACGATATTTAAACATTCACTTTTGAATGTTATTGATTTTTTTTAATCACCTAAACACAACTGCTACTGACAATTATATTAATGCAACGCAATTATTGTTATTTAATGATTTATTTTTAAAGCGCCATACTCGTTATTCAAAGCTTCAACATCATGAGTATTATACTAAAATTTTTTAATTAAAAAATTCATTGAAATGTTTTATACAACCATGAAAATCAAATAGGAGATATCATTTGATAGAAAAATTTTTTCATTAATATTTATATATGACGTAAATTAAAAAAAAATTTTAGAAAAAATTACAGCTACAGAAAGATATTGTATTTTTATAATAGAATTGAAAAGTCTATAATGTTCATGTCGTCATGGTTGTAAATTTAAGCTTGTAAAATACTATTAATACTCATATAATGTGTTCATTTAGCTAATAATAAAAATGCTTGCCTATCATTAATTACGTTCTTCCAATATGAAATAACTGTTTTGCGTGGTCGCTAAACTTTTATAAAAAATTTTGAAATATTTTGTCTGTAAATAGTACAAAAACTGAAACATTCCAGCAGCGTCCAAAGCTTATGTGTTAATTTTATTATATTAGCTTCAATTGTTATTTATAATTTTTCACTTGTTCGTTTTATACTCTTTATTAATAATATGTAATCATCAAGTTTACAACACATATTGTTTTATTTATCACTTATTTATAATATTATATATATTATATTTTATTATTTGTATCGCATTATTTATTAACAATATAGCTATAAGACTATGAAAAACATTTTATATGTAAAAAAAAGAATAAAATGAATTTTTAAGCCAACTTCTGCGTTTATATATGTACATAATGACGTTATAAATGTTGAGTTACTAATTATTTTTATTTATGAAAGAATGAATGACTATGTAATTGGTCTGACGATTCTACATCTTGTTTACTTTCTTAAATAACCAGAAAAAGATTTTAGAATCCAAATAAAAATACTTTTAAATAAAAATTGTAATTAAAAAAATTTTGGAAAATACCATCGAGTAAAAACCTTATATTAGTCGACGATCATGTTGACGTACATTTTTCTGGTTATTTTTATTACCAATATTGTGTCATGCATTCGCTTAAACTACTTAAATTACTATAATACATTCACTCTCTAATATTCAGAGTTGTGCAAAGATCCTACTCGAGCACATGAAAAGTGACCTTTTACCGAAAACTACCCCATTAAATTGTCGAGTCTGTCTTAGTGCAACTCTAAATTTTGTGAGTCTTAAGATTACATTTCGATGATAATAGTATAAAAATACATGCCAATAAATGTTTCGCTTACAATTGAGAAATTAGTAAAAAAAAAATGATGATTTGGTAAGTCTCGCAATCATAATGACAATTTTATCGACGTCTTTCGTTACAAATTATAATTTTTCTTCGATCAACTAATTAATTATTTTTTAAAATAAATAATTAACTAATCAATTATTTAAATGTAGGTTCGTTGAAATAGAATTACGTTGTATTGAACTTTTCGTTTCGTATTGATATCTTACGAATAAAAAATTTAAAATATCGTTTTCTACTCATGATTAGAAAATTTTAATACTGACGATGAGTTTTTTCACGATAAATCGTTTTTGTTGCTCAATTTTGTCGACAATACGCATATACAGCATATTCTATTTAACGAACCTAACGATCGATCGATCAATCAATCTATCATTTAAAAGAAAATTGATCAATCGATCAATCAGACGAAAATCTCCACAAATTAAGTCCTCATCACTCCTCGCCGTTGAACCTCTTCTGTATGTGTCCGATGTACCTGGCGAAGTTTTCGCTCGCGTGTTTTAAGATGGTAAGACCAAGCCTCAATTTGATCTCGGCTATTCTTTTTGCAATGCCGAAAATATCCATGCCACCCGCTGGGGCAGGTTTCGGTTTTGCTGTTGTTTTTATATTCTCACGCCAGTCCAGTGTCGTTTCGGGTATATCGCCAATGTCCGTTGCATCAGTCTTGGACGCTGGCGTAGTTGTTGTCGTGGTTGTGCTGGTGGCAGTTTTGGCTGTCGATGTCGTCGAAGAGGAACTCGAAGTGTGCTTGTCAGATTTGTCGGTTAAAGTTGCCGTCGTAGTACTAGTCGTTGTACCGCTGTAAAAAACAAATTATAAGTATAAGATAAAATGTTAATTATTTTAAAAATTCAATTTTACTTTAAATTTCAAATTTTTATCTATTTACTGTACTAAAAATTTCTTTCAAAAATATTTTTTAATTATTTATTCAGAAACTATTGTAGTAAATGTTATGTATTAATAAACCTCTATACATAATGAGTGGAACGTATATTTATTTTGAAAACAAATATTAAATACGAATTTTGATAAAATACATTACCTTGGACTAGCACTCTTCACAGTCGCAGTAAAAATTGTCGATGCGCCCTTATTCGCATCTTTCGCAGAATGATCCTTCGGATTAATCTTCGTAACTGTGGGCTCAGTCTTCTTCATCTCGTGCTTCTTCTTATGATGCTCCTTCCCTGGCAACGCCTCATCAATGATGTCCAGAATTTCGTTACTCAGATCCTCCTCCTCTTCCTCCTCCTTCTTCTCCTTTTCTAACTCACTTTTGGACGGTATTACCTGGATGACCGAGCTTCTTTCGATCCTTGGCGCCTTGAACCTTGGTATCGCCAACGGCACGAATGAGCTAATATCTGGAAGGATGCTCCTCTTTCTGCGAATCTGTGGTGCATCAGTTTCATCGAATTTCAATGACCTCGGTCCATGCTCTACAGCTACAGCTGTTGGGGCGATCTCCATCTCCTCGTAAGCTTCGGCAGAACGCTGCGGCTCCTCAGCTTCAAGTGGATTAGACACCAGAGCGGCGGGATTCCCCAGACTCTCAAGCGCTGGCGAAGATAACGGTGGGACCTGCATGTTATCGGCTGCAAAGTTCTCACTCGCGGATTGTTGATATTGCATGATGCGGTTACCTTTCTCTTGCATCGGTGGCGCGTCGACTATTGTATCTGGAGCGATGGTAACTGCATCTACTACTTTATCAGCGTCACCGGTGGAGTACTCTTTCGGTATGTTACCGACGACGAATTGCCGATTGTTGCCGATCGCCGATTTACCGACCGACGATGCGTAATCGGCGGGTTTTTGCTGCTGCAGACGCTGGCGCTCGTAGTAGTTTGGAGTCGTGGGTACATCAGGGTAGCGGAATTCGGTATTACGATAGTTTACATCGTAAGACGTAGTTTCTACCGGTCTATAGATTACGCGATTTCCATGAGGCTTAGAAGCAAGAGTGGGATATCTAGTCGGTTGCTGATGAGGCTGTTCCGGTCCCGTGTATCTGTAGTAATTGGGATTCTTGTCAACTGGATTATACTTGGTTTCATGATGTTGACCACCTGTCATGCCTGAGTATACTTTGGATAGAACTTCTTCTTCGCTCAATCCGTAATTGCCGCCATACTCGTCTAAATTATACTTGTAGTTTGGCTCAACATCATAGTTTCTGCGAGCAATTGCACCACCAAACGGATACAAGAAATAGGAAGCTAAACCAAGACCCAATCCTACGAGAGACATAACTCCTACACTAGGCATAACCTCTCTACTCAAGAAATTGTAAATCTGAGTACCTATTGGCTTTTGTACCTGAGTTTGACCGGGCTTCTTCTTTTTTGAAGGCGGAGCTTTTGATTCTGGCTCGATTTTCGACTCCTGAAGATCCGACAACGTAGGATCGTTTAAATCTAGTAAGTCCATAAGAGTAGTACCTTCGTCATCATCAGAAACGTCGGATGGCGTGGCAAGAGTTGTCGTGGTAGTAGTGGAGGGCTTGCGCCTACGAGTCTTGTTCTTCTTGCGTTTGTTAGATGGACGAGGTCTTTTGGTAGTTGTTGTTGACGAAGATAATATACTTTCGCTTGATGTTTGAACTTCGACATTAGGATTGAAATCGAATTTAACATCAATTTTGGAATTCTCTAAATCAGGCTCAGCAATATCTGTAATTTTGTCCGAGTTAGTGTCTTCGTATTTTTCAATTGTCAGTACTGGAGGATTAACTCGGATTGGCTGAATTTCGATCTTTGTAGTATCATCAATGGGTCTCTTAGAGTGAACTTTCAGAATGTTATTAATACGAGTAGGAGTTGGAAGTTTTACTCCAGATGATACCGAATCGGAGACGTTCGTTTTTGCAGGAATTGTTTGTGATGGTTTTACAGTAGTGGTGGGAGTAGAAGTCGTTTGCTTTTGCGAATCTGTCAATACAGAAGCTTTGATTTTGGTAATAAAATGAGGTTTCTCTGTACTCTCAGTGCGATTTTGATTGGAATTACTGAGAGGCTTAAGTGTAACCTTTTCAATCTTTGATGTACTTGTTACAGTCTCATTTTTGTTGATAGGTGGTCGTCTTGTTGTTATAGGCTTTATTCTATTAGAAATGTTAGTCTTAGATGGTTTAATTATCTTAGACGGTGTAGTTTTTGGTTTTGGGGTAGTGGTAATTTTTACAGAAGCCTTTTTCGTAGGCGACGGTGATTTTGTCGTCGTAGTCGTTGATACAGTCGTACGCTGATTTTCCTGCTTCTTTTCCATTGGCTCGGATCCCTCAACATCATTTTCAATCGACGCCGTTGAGACAGTGGTGCTGATTTTCACAAAATTAGAAGACGTAGTGGCATTAGTATTCTTTACAATCTTTGTTGTTGAAACGGATGATTCAGTAGTTTTCTCAACAGATGCCGTAGTCGGCTTTGTTTCAATCTTCTTTATTGGTTTAGTATGAGTAGTAGTCTGTTTAATAATATTCGAGGGCAGCTTTGTAATTGGCGATGAAAGAATTTGATTACTTTGGATGTCTATTTTGACCTCAGATACGTTGTTACCCTCTGTCGTTGTCGCTGGAGGGTAAAGCTGAATCCAAGTTGAAAGCATACTAGCAGTAGTTGGTTGATTTTTTTGCGCAGCAGCTGTTGCTGCGGCCATTTCTTTTTCGATCTCTTCTTCAGTCATGGCCATTGCATGACCTGGATTGCTCAACTCAAAATGGCCAAATTTAGAATTTACGGGAATGCCGAATTTCATTCTTCCAGAATCATCTTCGTTATTATTGACATCACTTTCAGTATCTTCAATTCTTGTGGAAAGATGGACTACTTGCATAGGTGTTTCAATCCTTACTATCTTTTCTTCTGGAACACGAACACGTTCCTCGTGATTCCCTGTAGCATTCAATAACTGAGTAGCAACAGTTCGCATTGATTGATCCATATTTCGGATGTCCTTTAGACCTCGAGGTTGTTCTTTTCTGCAAATAAAAAATAAAAAAATGAATAAACTGATAGAATATAAGTGTCTTTTATTTTTTTTTAATATCTAATAATAATATTGCCCTCAAACAAGTATCTAGTATCTACATTAAATTCTAGAGATTTCTACTTCTTTTATATAATAACTTAACTTAATACATTTGCTATTGAAGAAAGAATAGGTTTTATACAAAAAGGAAATTGTTATTGACTACCTTTGGCTAAGAAAGTATAAAGTAAACATCATTTAGATTAAAGAGCCATTGTCAACTAGAACAAAGAGACACTGAGATACACTTGAATGTAGTATCTTCAATATCAAATATAAAAAACTTGCAGTACCTGAAATAATAATTCTTGTCTAAATAAATGTTTTGAATCTAAATAAATCATCTAAATAAGTATATTCAAAGATCATAAACAGTTTAACGCTGACTGAAATCTAATGATTTTCAACATTACATTTTTAAGCCTACAACCCTATTAAAAAATGTTTTTTCATTTAGATTTTGAAATTTTAAATAACTTATCGTAAACAACAAGTATAAATCATTTTAAAAAATATTATGACTTTTCTATTATTTTTACAAAGATTTCAGTAAAATATTTCAATAAACACGGGTTTAATCACATAATTTATTAATAAAATAATCTATAGAAAATCTTGAATTTGTTTCCTTCTTTATAATATATTATTTTCATTCCTAAATTAAAAAAAAGAATCATGAAATAAGCGTATCCACTAAAGTGTACTGCGTGCGAAGACGACATACTATTGCTAGCTTCGATGTATTATTATGTTCATAGATTTTTTCCGCCAAATGAATTGTTCCAAGAATACAATATGGTTGCCTTTATTTTTAATATGGCAACCTCTATGTTTCTGGGTTTTATTCGTTAGCACTATTAGATAAATTACCGAGAATAAAAGTAGTTGAATAAAAATAGAACAAAAAGTGTTTCGTTTATTCAATTGGAAAATATTAAAGAAACTATATTATTTAAAAAAAATAAATTAAAAATGATGGATTGTTATTTTAAGCATTTGAGCGAATACATACAAAATTAATAGCTACAAAATAACTAAAAATATTCAAAACATTAAACTTAATAAAAGAGAATTATTTTGACGTGAAAGAATTAAAAATGTTTGGACATTAGTTTAATACCCCTGGTAAAATTTTCTCAAAACATAAAACAGTAACGAATAAAAATTGCTGCTAATTCCATGGAACATGATTTTCTCAAACTAATTTATTGATTTCTTGTGTTTATTTTTAAAACCTCTACTTAATTGTATCGATTCAAAATTAAAGTTATTATATAAAATTCAAAGAAAAAAATTTATAAATTAATATCAAAACTTTTTTCACGATATCAATTCTTTCTCTGCGAAGAATCAAATTTAATAGAATGCGCTTAGATTTTTAAAATTTTTTAATTTTCTCAAAATGTAAAATTTCATTATAAATAAATAATAATATTTAAATTTTATTACAATAAGTCAATAGGTTTTTGATATCCGTGCTAGCAATTCGTCTATCACGAAATGGCCAGAATCTCAACAAATGGGTAAGAAAAATAGCCAGTTAGTCGTCAACGATGAAACGCTTTTTCTCCCATTATATGCCCATTTAATAGATTGGCACTAAAATGACATAACCTTAAAATTAACTTTTTAATTTTTCTTACAAATTCAACATTAAATTGAATGATATATAACTTTAACTGATAGCTTCCTACAATATAAATAATATATGAAGGTCAGAAAAACATTTACGATAGTCCTTTTAGAGATATTTCGAAAACTTTTTTTGTTATTATTTTCTGTCTCTCTCGCACTTTTCCAATATAACTAGACTTTTACTACCCATTTTCTAACTAAAAAACTGTCCAATTTTAAAACCTTTTCAATAGATAAGACCTAACTTGTGCCAATCTACGATAAACTCATTCTATTTTTCAATCTAGAAAATGGTCAAATAATAGAAGAAAAAGCGTTTCATCGCAAGCTAGAATTTGGAAAAAAGAAATACCTATTTTATAGCAATCAGCAAAATAAATACCCATTTATTAGTTATAAAATGTTTTGGATTTCCACCAGGGATATATCTAACTCATTTACGCATAATCGTCGCATGTTTGGGAATACAATTGAAAACTAATTATTATCAACGCCTGGTATCAGACAAAAAATCAAAGAATGATGCCCATAGGCATGTGTAATAAGTAGAATAATAGAGCTGTACGTACAAACCCAATGTCATAATAAATGAGAGTAAAGTTTGCTAGAATAAGTAGAAAATCATACGAAACTCAGTAATAAAAAATGTAAAAAGATGATATTTTAAATGTCTCTTGAGTTAGACGTCGGTAAACTTGTAAGTAGATATATAAGTTATTTTTGTAAGCTTCTGATAGTTTGATACATTCCATAATAATTCCTTATCAATATTTACTCGAGACAGTGGTGAGCATTATTCACTGTTAATAGAAAAATATTTTTCCTATTATGAAAAAATATGCCTATTTGCTCAGAATAGGTCTAAAAGATACTTAAATCTCTTGAACCGTGACAATGATTTTAATCCTTTACAACATACATTTTTCTTTAAATAGTACTGTTTTTAAAATTTGTTAATTTATATTAACATATTGACAAACATTGATTTTGGCGTGCAAGATCATAAAATTACAAGAGAATCAGTGTAATGCAAATAAAAGCTATTTCAAAATCGCATAAAAATTTTACTAAAATGTGGCATATGGGTATATCACTTTGTCGCAAAAAGTTAAAGAGAATTTTCACTTTAAGTATCAAAAATTAACAATCAAATTTAAACGAAATTCCACATACCCCTTTCGTCTATCATATACAATACAATGACGCCTTTAAAATTTAAGCCTATGAATAAAGTGATTTTTGCATAATTGTTGTTTGGAAAAGAATTATTCTCAAATCACTCTATAATTTATAAATCTGTTTCTCTGCTCAACGAGCTCATCGAATAGATATAGAAACTCTACATTTAATTTTGTAAATAACATTATTAATCTTTGATTATCCAAGTTAAAATCGTTATAAAGCAAAAGAAAATATTTTCTCGCGTACGTACACACACCCATCCATACAGACAATGTCTAAAACAGTAAATTGCGGTTCCAAATAGTTGTATGCAAAATTTCTATAAGGTTTTTTTTATTATTACTACACCTTTTCTAGAAGAGACCAACATTTATTCTACTCTACACTATTCTAGTTTTGCATAGAAAATATACAACTACAAAGAAGGATACTAATAGAATTTTAACTTTATCAAGAATCTACAGAATCCTTCAGAATTCATATTTCTGCATGCACTACGATAAAAAATTAAATCATAAAAAAAAAGGTTAATAAATACTTGAACAATTCAAAACATCTTTCTAACCTGTTACTACTGCACGCTACACATTATAGTAAAAAATATAAGATTCAAAATATAATCTCTACATTAAAAGTAAACAATGTCAAAATAAAATAGTAAAGTCTTATAGCATGAGTGTAATCATATCAACGCGTTTTTGTTACATAAATTAAAAAATTCTTATTCCTTAATCAATTTAAGGAATGACTCTGCAAATCTCATTTAGATAATAAAACCTGTACTATTATATATAAAAAAAAAGTATTTTTTCTAGCTCAAGATGAAAATAGTGTTGAGTTGGTTAAACTTTGAGTCTTATTAACTGTTATAGAGTATATTCTATTACTTTAATTAGGAAATAAAACTCAAAAAATATTATGTCACGGTGTAACTTTTGGTATACGCGCACAACTCGTAGTAATAACATCGCTAAAATATCCAAAATCGATTTTCACAGGTTTTCTTACGATTTAGCCAAAGTGAGAAAGTAAATCTATATTTTCCATTCATTTATTCAAGTTTTACATTGTCAACCGATTAAACAAAAAATTAACTTTATTCAAAAAAGTTTAATAAAAAACTGAAATAATGCATATTCCGAGCAAAATGAGCAGGGCAAATCGGAAACTTTATCTGGTTTCTCTGAATAGTAAATATTTCTAGATACTATGTGATTCAATTCTTTTATATTCAATGACTTACTTTATTATTTGTAATTAATAAAAATTATAAATAATAAACAATTGATGAACTTAGGTTCAAACCATTACAATTTTATTTTCTTTTAAACTTGGAGTGGATTTTTCAGTCTCATTAAAACACAGTGCTGGTGTATTGTAAATATTGTACATTTATACACTATTATTGTATTTTTCATTATAAAAAAGTAAAATATGATAGAAATAGATAGTGTTATTCAGACTTTCGCTATTTAATAATGTATCATTCGATTTCAATTAAAAATGTATTCTACCAAATCAGAGATTATCTTTCGCAATAACCATATATTTGCACTTTTCATACGTTTCGAGAAAATCGAGTTTTTAGTTTCGCATCGCTATTTAAAATCAAGACAAATGAGATTGAATGGAGCACTGTATATATGATTTCACTAAATAACTTATTTTTTATCATAGTTACTGAACTAATTAGTGATCGTGTCTCAAAAATTGATTGTCACTTATATAGTTATTCCGCGAATAAAGAGAAATTTTAGTATAGTTATATGGATTTTCCAGTCACAATGGCACTTATATTGTTTTCCAGTAAATTTTTATTCATATTTTTTTAATTGTTGGTAACCTAAATTCGTCGCAAATGTTCCCAACATTTGCAAGATACCAATGTAATTACTTTTCTGAGGCTTGAATTGTATTGTTCTTTCGGATTATTAAATGAAAACGGTGCAGATATATAGTTATTCCAGGATAATGCAGTTATATTGTTTTTCCTTGTGCTCGTTCGAGAAAACGAATGGACCTTATCAATTTTTGTTCTGATTATTGATGGAAGACTATTCAAAAATACACAAAATCACATAAAATGGATTTTCAAAAATTTGTCGTTTATATCATTATTTCGGGAATCCACAGATTTAGTTTATAAAAAATTGAAAATATATTTACATAGCTTAAGCAGTGTTTAGTAATATATGACTTCCGAAAATCTTCCATCCTAAATTTAAAATCAGAATTAAAAAAAAACAATTCAGATTTTTAAGAATTTTCCTAAGAATGCTTTTTCTAATATATACTCATAATTAGTAATATTGTTTTCTAAGTTAGAAACTTACATAAAATGATGAAATAAAGTAAAACAAAATTATTTGAAAACTAATTAGAATATAAAACTACATTTTTACATTATAAGCACGACCGTACTGCTCAGGAGAATCTTGTATTTTCATTGGAGTGAAAATTGCAACACTTCAAATACTTATAAAAACTTAATGTATAAATAATAAAATAAATAGACCTAGTTATATAAGTCTTATCTTACATTTCTGTGTCAAATTGAATTTTGTTAAATAATAAACGAATATTGACTGTATAGGGTGTATTGAGACATTAAAAAATCGTTTTTATAGATCTAACTCATTAGGAATTCATTTTATATGAAAATATTAAATAGGAAAAAGTTTTGTTTCAATATTATCTTTAACTTTAGTATGTAACATTTTGTAGTGAAATTAAATCCTGTTAAATTATTGTCGAAAATTGTCCATTTTATGTGTATTTAGGCGTTTAAAATCGTTACTTATGGGTCTAACTTGTTAGAAATTGATTTTATATAAAAATGTTAAAAAGGAAAAAGTTTTGTTTTAATATTATCTATAGTTTTTCTATTTAACATTTTTGTATAAAATTAAACTCTGCTAAGCTATGAACGAAAGTCGATCATTTTAGATACATTTAGGCATTATAAAAAGTTTTTTTTGGATTTAACTCGTCAGGGATTGATTGTAGAAAAAAAATTTTCAACAGGTTTAAAAAAAGTTTTATTTTAATATTATCTATAACTTTTACATTCAATGTTTTTGTGTAAAGTCAAATCCTGTAAAGTAATAGTAAAAAAACGACTATTTTTTATCTTTTAGCGGTTTTTTCGCTATTTCATTGCCAAATATTGTTCGTAAAAAAAATTTTTCAATGTATAAAAAAGATGTATTTTTATTAGTTTTAGCAGATGCATTTGTGGTTTTAGAATTTTAATTTCATTTTGTACCGATTATTTTGAAAAATCGTTTTTTTCACATTTTTAAAAGCTCTGGCGTTTTTTTAATTGCTCACCGATCTCGCTCAATATAGGACCATATGTTACTTGTAATTAGACGAACATATGATTCGAAAATCAGCGAGATTCGTCTATTTTTCGGTTAGATAATCGGGTTACTTGATTACATACATACGTACAGACATACATACATCTTAAAAAATGCTTAAAATGAACTCATTTGAGGTGGAAAATGATTTTTATATTGTACATTTTCGGAATTTGAGGTGTTACAATTTTCGCCCTGATGAAACTATAAGGCTCTCCCGAGAAACGGTCGTGCCTAAAAACTATAAGAAAATACAATGAATATTAATAAACTGTTAAACAATATATTTTTATTTTCATTAGTTTTAACAAAAAGATTAATTATTTTCTAGAAGAGCAGTATCCTACGAAAAATTAATCTATTATAAAAAATAATTGATATATAACTATAAGAAATACTTTTGAATATTGAAGGGCAAATTTTTTTATTTGATTTAATCTGTTTCTGTATAATAAAGCCAGGAGAAATGATGCAATTGCCCTGAGTATATTTGTTGTACTTTAAACAGAAAACATTGAACCAGATTCAATATATTATGTCTCGGAAGATACCTTGAAATTGAGTTCATAATAAAAATCGGATTGGGCAATAATTTTTATTTTATTTATAATTTTCTATAATTTTAAAATCTGCAAAATTGAATTATGATTTTAGTTTAATTTGATATAAAGAGGTCCATGAAGAACAGTATATAAATCTCTTTGGAACTTCTTAGAACTCGCATAATTTAATTTTTAGTATGTAAAAGACTACAAGAATCATTTTAAACATTTTAATTTAATATCTTTTTCGTCACTATATACAGTTACGTACTTCTAAAAATATAAAACGCATAGATTTTTTTATAACCTAGTACAAATACTTGTAATAAATATTTGATGCTAAAATTATTACCATAGGTATAAATTATCAATGAAAATATAACAAAGCAATATATTAAACACTTGATTCATAATTTATCTGCCCTAACTTTAATTTATACTCACCAAAAGCCACGATGATTTCACAAACGATAATTTTCATGCATGTTAGTAATTTATTTATTATTTTTAAATCATGATGATTTTATTTTTCTCAATAAATGTGGTATGTAAGGTGAATATGAATAGGAAAGAGGATCAGAAGAAGGTAGAATACATTAAAAATACAGAATTTCGCAAAACTGAGTTACGCACATATGATTATACAATAAGAATGTATTATGTTGGTACTATAGAAATAACAATGATGGTCATGCTTCTCATAATTTATTCAGTATACAAAAGACTTTTATTACTCTTATATTATTAATAAATACTGTGTTAGTCAGTTCATGAGGTAAGCAAAGACGCAATATTTTTTTCGAAAGAACTTACAATGTAAATTGTTAGTGTTATTAATAAATATTATATGTGTATGCAGAATACTCAATGTTTTTAATTGATTTTCATCAAATTAAAAACCATGTTACATTTCTTCAATGAAAGTTAAATTCGAGTCTGGTAAAGAAGCGTAAGTATCGTTTTCGGAGTCTGTATTGCACAAACATTTTCCCTGCCCACACTAAAACAAATTAGCTCTCTTTTTACTCTGTAATATATCCTAAATTATTTAAATATTTCATCTATTAATATTATAATAAATAAAAATCTACATTTAATATATAAATAAATATTCTATTTAAATATCTCAATAAATAAATAAATAATAATAGCTGCTCTACTTTCAATAATTTACTAAACGTCATTTTATAAGTAACGGAATAATTCCAAATAAAATTAAGCTATAACAATTAATTAAAGCGTTTGTCATGCTAATATTGTTTAAAATATTTTTATTTTAATATTAATGTAAAGTATAAGACTGCGAGGGGTCAATTTAATCTATTTTTATTAAACTAATTACCCGTTTCTAAATTTTTTAATTAAATTAAATAGGACGAAATTCGGTAGTTATAAAGAATTCATAAAAATATCAATGATAATTCTACCTACAATAAGACTACAATAATGCGTACTTAAATTTAAATTTTCATAAAGTCGATTTCTTTTTTTATTTATACAGAATGTATTTTTCTTTTCTATAGATAAAAATAAGCTCTGTACTATAACATATATATATACTATTTTAACAATATTTTTAGAATCCGAATTTCTCAGATAATTATAGAGATTCAATGTAACAATTTAGCTGTCGATAATACTAAACATTTTCTCGAATTGTCTGCTTTCACTAAAGTAAGCGATCGTGAGCAGCCAGTCCCACTACGTACAAGCAATGCAGAAATGCAAGGTACCTCCTTCAATTACTATCTGTTCATCTCTTTCGCTTTCTCTTCCTCCTTCTACCCTTCCATTCGTTTAGTGGTCTGTATTGGTGCATCGAGCTGTGCACGATTTCCCTCAGGTGAGGATCTAGCGGCGGGACCCTGACCCTGCCATTGTATTCCCACGAGCGGGCCAAATCGACACCACCCGGGAACGCCCAGGGAAAGAGAAAAGCAGCCACACCTAAAATGCCAGCGGCAAATGCAACGAAGGGCGCTACGGCCATTCCAAAGATGCCGTAATTTATTGGATTGAGTACCGAGAAATACGTAAATACCCCGGATATGGATTCTAACAAACTCACAGGCGACAGAGCGTCTAGTAAGTCATCATCGTCGTCATCATCGGCTATAGCTGCTAGACTCGTTTGCCCGCCGGCTGTTGGTCCACCGCCTCCGCTACCACCACCTCCGAGATTACTAGCTGCATTTGATATTTGACCTGGGACACCAGAAAGATTTGGTAGATTTGGTAATGTGATAGCTCCTGGTGCGTCATTTGCTTGAGCTGCTCCAACGTCGCTTACTGCTTGTAGAGGTTCTGACGACTGTCCAGCTTGTGTTACGGCATCTGCTGCTGCACTTGTATCTCCAGCTGCACTCGATACACCGTTAGATGTTACCTCTTCATTGGGGGTTTCTTCTGGTGCTGTGCCTGTTATGTCGTTGGCTCCTTCTTCTGGGTTAGATAATGGCTCGCCCTCAGCATTGTTACCAGTCGAATCGTCAGATCCTCCCGAGTTTTCTTCAGTATCATTTGGTATATCATTATCGGACTGGCCACCTCCTCCTATATTGATATGTGTACCTTGAAAGACTTCGAATGTTGAAACTTCTGGTTTAGTGGGCGTCGGAACTGCGAATTGATCGGACTGCACGTTATTGGATGGTTCTTTGTATCCACCATTATAATTATTATTTTGATAATTATTCTGTGGTGTGTAGCTTTGGTAGTTGTTAGGTGGGTTACTTACATTATTTGCATAAGGATCTTTCGAAGCTTCAGTTGCGGTAACTGCTGGAGACTGACTACCGCTAGGAGGTTTGAATATGTTGGTATTAAGAACATGTGAATTAATAACAATATTCAAATCTGTACAACCTTCTTTACTTTCAATAGTATTATTGATTTGCGTAATGGAATTAATCATAATTGTAGGGCAATCTGTATCCGATCCTATTATTTGAGCTGGAGGACGTTGCTGCGGTGACGTATCATTGGCAGCTGTCTCATCCTTGTCAGTCATAAACATAATATGAACATTTTGCGGTGGTCTGTTTCCTCCAGTTTTGGTCTTATTAATTTTAGGAACATTTAAGGGTTCGACAACAGTAACATTTGGTTTTCGCGATGCAGCGTTTAGGATGTGAACAATCGTATTTTGCGAAACTTGAGACATCGGTTGATGCTGCACATTCACCTTTTTCTTTTGTAAATCTCCAAGTAGACTATCTATATGCATCGTTGGACCAACGTCGATACGGTCGTTTGGATTATAAGGTGGCTCAGTCGACGTTGGCTCAACTATTGGAATCTTCGACCATCGTATTGGTTGTTGAACATCTGGACTTTTAATCGAAGGTTCCCGCTTGATTGGTATTTCCAGTGGCTTCTCGACGATTTGTACTTTATTTCTATCCTGTACTTCCTCATCAATAAAAGACGTGTATTTTTCGTAATTAAACAGATCTTGAACGTTTTGTAAAGCCTCGTTCGGCCAATTCTTAAGCTGTACATTCGCAACTTCAGGCTTTTTCACCTTAAAAGCCGTCGAATTCCTACGCAAGCTGTATCCTGGCTTGAACCTCTGAGGTAATATTCTAACGAGATTTCTGGATGACCCTATCTTCCGCTCACCACGAGCTTTAACATTATTACTTACTACATTGGAATTTTGCGATATAGATACAGGAATGGGTTTGGGAGTAGAAAATTGCGGGGAAAACAGCCTTCGTTCGCTACGAAGTGCAGGATTTGAATGTATAATTTCAATTTCTTGATGTAAAGGCACAGGAATGGGTATAGGTGTGGACAGTTGCGGAGAAGGAATCAGAGGAATCCTGAGTGGACTGCGGTTATTCGCACTTCTACCAGTCGACTTAAGATTGCTCCTGATATCTGATCTTGGGTTATTGCTACCTTGCAAAGCGCCGAGCGGAAGATAGTTCTTTCTCCCTGCCTCGAAGCTCAAACCAGGAAAAAAGACCGAAGAACGGCCCTGCCAGCTTGTTGACCTACTACTACTGCTACTACTACCGTACTTAGCGCTATTAGTAATACTGATATCGCGTCGCCGACTCGTCGAGGTCGGGGCCTTGCGCCTCACCAGCCTCGTCATATACCTGCTATCGGGACTTCCGGCTCCACCGCTGCTGCTGCTGCTGCTACTGCTGATCGCCGCTGCCACGGCTTCCTGTGAGCTGTCCAACGGGTCTGCAAAACCATAAACGAAAGAGTGAGAGATTTTTAATGACGTAACGGCACGCGTGTTCATGCGCTCATGTACATATATAATGGTGTCACATATATGTATGGTGTAAAAGAACGTGTGTGTGCGCGCGTGTGTGTATAGATCAAAAGCGCGCACATCGGGTTTATAAGTTCGCTAACGGGACTGAGATATCCGATGGGTCATTAACGCGAGGCTCGAGTCTCGTGTTTTCTAATTATAGAGCGCCGAAGAAGATTCCGAAATATTACGTGTTTGCGCATGGACCAGACCATATGGAATTGGATTTATGAGTGAGGCGGGTGAGGTTTACGGGCGGATCGGTAAATTGAGGGTTTCAGAGGTATACGCGTGGGTTGATTTTTTAATTGGGTAGAGGCGGGTTATGACTGGAGATATGGGTTTATTATAGGAAGAGATCACGAAGTGTAATGAGATTTTACAGTGTTGCAGTTTGTTTTGATTTTGGAAGTAGACCGTAAAGTAGTAGCGAATAATTTTTTTAATACATTTCTAATGTACGTCATATGATTTGAATTAAAAATTCTAAGCTCAACTTCCGCCTTCAACAGCTTATTTGTTCTTAAACTTTGATAGTAGGTAAAAATGAAAAACGGAAACTATCATAAACATTAAAACTTTGATAGTAGGTAAAAATGAAAAACGGAAACTATCATAAACATTAAAAACACGCGTCGTAAAGCTTGATGAAGTCGTAAACTATTGCGTCATACATTATGAAACTTTAATTGAGTCATAAAGGGAATCTTACCTGGATGT
The DNA here is from genome assembly GCA_035583055.1 of Torymus tubicola. Taxonomy (NCBI): domain Eukaryota; kingdom Metazoa; phylum Arthropoda; class Insecta; order Hymenoptera; family Torymidae; genus Torymus; species Torymus tubicola. The sequence continues at coordinate 27,044,170 of JAWWEQ010000055.1, forward strand.
CTGGGTCTTCCATCTCCCCTGCTCGCTACGGCGAGCAGGAACGCCACTGTCAGGAGCCTACACCGCATTTTTACACTGAAACAGAAAAATAAGAAAATGCATTAGTAAAATACTTATTTTCTTTATAAGAAAATCAAAACACATTATTATTATTATTTGAGAATTAATTTAAATAAACTTGACAAAATTAGTAACTCGTGTGTCTTATATATCAATAGTATGATTTTCACTACAAATCATTCGTGTTGTTCAGGTGAATTTTCATAAATTTAATCATTGAAAAATTGATAAATTTTTTTATTCTCTTTATATATGAATACTTTGTTTTTAAACTATATGAAAACAGTATATTAAAAACAAAATCGCCTTAAAAATATATAAACAATTATAACAATTCTCATTCATCAATATACTATGTATCCTAACACCCCGCCCAACTAAACAAGTAATCCGCAATCAGATCTCAATCACCTGCAAACCATCGCGTGAAAAGCTCTCGCGTGCCGAGTGACATTCCCGACATAACGCGTCTCTCTTTAAGAGAGCGCACTCGCCGATTACGTGAATCTCGGCCGCGGCATTACGCGCACGCGCATCTGCCATTGTTCTTCGAGGCAACGAAACGGCTCATAATACTTAGGATTGCTCAATCAGTACAAAACTTGTCCGCGGCACGTACAAATACCATTTTGTTTTACTCTTCAAGGGAATCGTACAAGCAACTGAATTGGACAGTTATGGTATGCTGATGAAATTTTTCAGTATATATTTTTCCATTTTGGTATTCGTTTGGTATGAACGAAGCATTGATGCGCATCATTGGTCGGGAATTATGAACAGACCAGTTTGTGAAAAAGAAAAAAATGAAAGCGCGTGCCACGCGCTTGATTTGCATGAATTTTACGCGTGTGCACGTGACGCGAAATCCCAAGATTGTGTAAAATTAGGACAAGTGCAGAATTTAAAATTGTGGAAAAAGGTGCCGAAAGTGGTTTTAGATTTAAATGATTTTGTGTTATCGTAAAGTTGGAAAATCGTTGGTCAATTCAGCATTCATAATAATATTTTGAAAAAACAATGAAAAAAATTATTCTTTAATTTTAAAACTTAAATTTATCGATGAAAATGTTTTATATGTAAAACATTTTAATACAAACGTGGAATTTAAAAATGTAAGGCATTGTCTGAATGTCATCGTCAATGTTAAAATTAATGCTTTTTTATTTAATCAAAATAAAGCATCATTACATTCTCCAAATGTATAAATAAATATCGAATTGCACAACTAAACAATATCTAGACATGATTAGATAATTTAATATCTGGTACACGATCACCAATGAATAAAATTCTTTATTCATGAGTTAATATCAATATTAATAGCAATCATACTTGCAAGATTATTAATTGTCAAAAATTAAATGAAATATGCATAAGAATCAATCTCTTAAATCTTTAAATAAATTAATTTCATTTTTTATTTAATTACTGCATTTATAAACTTTAACTATTTTTTTAAAATACTCGCTTATCCATAATAAACTAACTTCATCTATAATTCATCAAATTAAAAATACAAGACAACACTGACAACCTCATTAATTCAACACAACGAAAAATCCCATAAAAAAACAACCTTACGTCCCTAAATCACCTAATTCACTAAAATCCCACGTCTATACAAAACGACCAAATCCCTGAACCACCCAAAACCCAAACCAAAACATTGCCATAACTTTAAAAAACCCTTCCACTATCCAACTGATAACTCACCTCATCCCACATACACGTGGTCGGCACCGGATCAAGGACCCGCGCGCGACGTACTTCACGCGCATATATTCATTCCCAAGCAGGTCACGCGTGTGCTATTCGAAAATCAATGCTCGCACCGAATGCGAATGACGATCGCTCGTACTTGCGTACAGGTATAGACGCAAGGCTATATGTCCCAGTACGAAACGCACACAAAAGATATATATACCATTAAGCTTTGCCCTCGCGGGCATGAGGAATTTTTACGGCCTGCTTTTTTCCGCTCTTTGGTTCCGCCGATGAATAAGATGGATGAACGTGAAGAGGAGGAAGCGATGTGCGGTTCGGATATCATTAACTGCGAGGTTCTCTCGCGTCACAGTTGTTAGAGGGAGTTGAGAAGCGTTTGAGTGCTAATGGACGAGGAGGCGATAACACTCGGTTGTAATACGTTCGAGCTCTATGCAAATTTTAATGGTTTCGCAGGAGGTATATATATATATATTGAGCGTTGAAATTTAAATGAGATTTATTGTTCGCTTTGAAGTCAATTGAATGGACACAAATGAAATGGTTTAAAAAATAAAAGTTTTAATGGTAATTAAATGTTATGTGAAAGGATACAACCTGGATAACGATTGTAAACAAATTTATCGAATCAAATTATTTTTTGACTATTTACGTGAATCATTAATTAACTGAAACAAGTATTTACTATAAAAAAAATGACAGCAAACTGTGCCAAATAGAAAAAAAAACATAACAATAAGTTGTGGCCTTAAAAAAGTGGAATTATCATTCTAGAATAACGTACAGTTGCAGCACCTACAAACTGCAACGAAATTCTCAATAATTTCCTGGTACACGACACTCGTCCCTGCCAACAACCGTTTTAAATACCGGACTGACCGCGAATTGCCCTCAAAAAGCATTCCCACCCCATCGGTATGTATCCCCTTACACCGCTTTTTTGTTCCCATCCCACTCCCACTCTTCTCGCAAAATAACAAAACTGTCATATCTCTCATTCTTATCTCCCACACTCGCACTATACAGACGCCAGTCATCCTCCTCTTTCCCCTCCTTCATAACCACGTCGTCGCGTCAAAACGACAATCATCCAGCTTAATCGTCGTCGCACTTGTCCTTTTACCGTTGCATTTTTCCCATTTTTTTTTTTCGTTCGTTCGTTCGCGTGCACCATGATGTGAGCTAACGGTATACACTCACGTCTTCGTGCGAGTTCTAGTTTTGCATGCCGCCGTGCTACGATATACATAAACTATCCGAGGTATTATCTCGACGACGGCTGGATTAATGGGTCGTGCGGCGATGACGCGCGGATTTACGGACTATGTGATTACGAAGCAAGTAGAGTTGTGTACGCAAAGAAATAAAAAGAAGAAGGGGGATGGTTGCGGTATGCTATATGTATGCGTTTGAAGAAGTCGGTTGATTATCAGAAGACGAGCATAGAGTTTTTTTACGTGTACATAGGAAAGGTAATGAGTGACGCGCGGTGTAACAGTCGAGGGGAGGAGAACCTGTTTTTCTTGGTTTCGGTTTCTTTTGCTTTAGTCCCTTTGTGTTTATAGGAAAACTGAAGGAACGTCGAATTCCTGAGAAAATGTGTACATATATATATACGTTCTAGGGATTCTTCTAGCGGTAAAAAAGTAGAGAACATTTTTACTTGGCGGGATATGTTGAAAGTGAAGTACTCCGTAGAACGAAAACATTTCCGTAACGAAATTCCTTGTAAGAAATGCTTTATGTTTGAAAAGTTGTTTCCTTATGATTAAGCAATCTCTCGATATTTCGAGAAGTATATTAGAAAAGAGATTATCATCTCGGTAAACAGGATACATTTGAAAAACCAGTCACTGGTCAATTTCACTTTTTGGTACCTGCTGGCATAACCTTTCTGAAATCTGATCAAAATTCATAACCCCGCGCAGGTGCTATTATCTCCTTCTGTAGAATTCGTTTATACTTTCATCAACAGCGTCGTTTATATTCATCTTTCTTTTTTCGTACGTCATGAGAGAACTTATCAAATTGTTATTTGCGAATTGTATTCGGAAACAATGAAATTTACGATTTAATCGTTTTATTCGTACTTATTTTGCTAAAGTATATAAATAAGCCTAGATAATCGACCATAAATAGACTCGTTTACATTGACTGTAATTAAGTAAATTAAATAACAGTGCTCCGCTCCCTTATACTGCATTGCTTGTTTGACAAATATGTTGTAGAGTACAACCGTTAATTGAGATGAGTTAATTTGCCAGGAGTTAACTTACTGAGACAAACAGCACACACACGAAAGAAAGGAATGTAAATCACTGCGCAAAGAAAACTACAGGTCGCAAGTCCTATTAAGAACGCGAAGCTACTTTTTTATTCGAACGTATAACGTCTTTTATAACTACGTTATACAGTTTTATATTTTAATCCTATATAAATGATTTGAATTTTACTTTTTAAAAACATAAATAATTTTGTCATTCTAATGAATTGAAAGCTATTGAATTTTGATTTACAATTTAGTAATCTTTTGAGAGATAAACATTACATAAACATAATATTGACAAGACTGCGGAGTATAATTTATACCATCATCATATATAATCCATTTAAATCATGAAAATTTATGACGCGCGTCGAATATACCGAGAAATTTAGTAAAACTACGATCGTATTATTCAAATAAATAGACCAGCCACATTTGAGAAAATATTTCTTTCTAATGATACTGTTTACAAAACATATGAAATTTATGTCTTCAATATTCACGCTCAACAGAAATAACTGGAAAGATAGACAGGAAAAAAGAGTTATGTCTCCCGCAGACGGCAATCTCATTACCATAAATGCATCGCGTTATTAACGACCAAAACACTGTTAAGGCTTCCAGAAAATGTAACGGCATAGTATCCTTTTACGTATTTTACACGCTTCATGAAAAGCAGACACGCATCTATAGTCGTAAATATAATTCTTCTATGAAAATTTTAACACGTTTACAAAAAAAACGTAATAAACATAAACGATCGATTCTTTTTTTCGCGAAGAAGATTAAATAATTGATTAATCGAGAAACTGGAAGATTTAGCGCCTTTTTACAGCGATGACAGGCAATTACCATTAAGAAATCGTTTATTCTGGTTACCGCGGCGCTCGTATATACGACTAACGTAGTTATAACGGAACACCGTCCGAATGACTCTCAAGAATTTCGTGCGAAATAACATTATTTCTTTCCTGTATACGCGGCTTTGCGAAATTTTCGAAACTCTTTTGTCTGATATGTAGGTCAATGTTAAATTACTAAAATTTCTTTCCCAAAGTGTATTCAATTTTTTCTCATTGAAAATTTAAGTTCATCTTTTAATTCGTGAATTCAGACAACTATACTTAATTTTCTTACTATTTTTTTTCTTTCTTTATCAAACTAAACAATCCTTATACTAATCAGCATCAATAAAGATAAATACAATAAGATAAATCTGCAATTCAATGTATAGATCCAACATCCAACTCGCCGCTGAGCATAAAAAAACAAAACAGTCCCGCCAACCGCCAATTACCCGAGAAACCCATCCTCAATCGTATTCGCCGCTGCTTCACTATCTTATATATATATAACACCATAAACCAACGGCACTACATGTACATACTCATCGGCTTGGATATATTAAACGTATAATACGCGTACGTGTCGATATTAAACATAACCGCACGCGAGTTATTGCGCGCGCGCGCGATATTACGGGATCGGCGAAAAATCGCGGACGGAATTTCCATATTAATTATGCAAGAGGTATACAACGATAAGCATCTTTGGATGATCATCTCTCTCAATGTTTCCGGAACGACGGTCGCAGGCGGAACAAATTCACATCGTGTATCAGACGGCCCGTGACCAAGGTGTATGCGAGCTTCGTGTGTATCAAACGCACGCGCGTTGAATCGGTGAGAGAATGGATTATACGCGGGTGGCACGAAGGATCGGTACTTTTGGTATGCCAAATGGATAGCGACATTGGATGGAACGTTGAACTAAATTGTGACTTTGGGGGGTGGTGCGTGAATTTCTTATAGAAATCGTTGAAAGGTATGAGGGTCAATGGTTAGACTGTATTCGTGGAATGAATTTTTTCGATTGTGGGTCGGTTAATTTCGTTAAAAGTATGGTAAATCGTTAAAAAAAATATCGAAAATCAAATGTTATTGATTTTACGATTTGATTTTAAACGTATTTTTCATAAAAACCGCATACATTTTACACTTTCTTTCTCGCTACCAATAAAAAGTATCAAAGAATTTTACATTATGCAATTCAGTGATCCGATTCCACACAGATCTCATCCAAAAAAAAGTGTAACAGCCTCTAAACACTTGGAAAGCTCATTCCACTATCATCGCCAAAAGAAAACTCTCAGATAAAGGCTCCACCGCCGCATTCCAGTCTTAAAACCAGTCCGTTAACAACAACAACAATAACAACGCCATCGCCTCTCTGTTCTCCTTGCAACGCTCTTTGCGCGCCTGCGCCTCTCTTCCTCCTCCTCCTTCTCGCGCAAAACATGACCTCAAATCCCTCTGTATGCAAACCGCCTCTCCCAAATCTGGGCTATACACTCCCTCTCCCTCCCATAATACTTCTTTAATCCTTTTCATCCTCGATCCTCGAAAATCGCAGTGACGGTCAAGTTCGCGCACCGAGAGATCGGTATATATCGAGGTCACGAAAAGCCAACGTTCGAGAGCGTTCGACGCACGCGATGAATGTTGTATATCGTATACGTTACTTAATTTCTTCTTCTTTTTTTGCATGCTGTTTTATTGTATATATGAGAAGATGTTCGATCGGTAGGAAGGATCGCGTGCGCGAGGCGTGAATTCGTATTAATTTATATTATATATAGCGAAAGCATGCGAGAATTGTGCGAGTTACGTAAAATGGAGAAAATTATGTGGGCTCACGAGGTGAGAAGGATGTCCGAGGTTGATATCCTGGTTGTTTTGGGTTGTTCCGAAGTTTTATATAATTTTTTAATATGAATGAGCATGTTATAAAGAATGCAGGAAAGAATGAGTACAATGGAAATTAATTTCTCGATTTATAATCTGAACGTTCTAGGGGATAATAATAAGATTTTTTATATAGATAATAATAATTGTATGTTTTTCTGATATTGAAAAGTATTTAATTAATGTAGAAATAAAAATAAATGAATACTGCTTCATTAATAGTACGTTTATTAATTAATAAGTAAAAATTATGAGTAAAATATTCAAATAAAACTCAAAGTGAATCGACGTCCGTATGCAAGTCCCGTTATCTAGGTTAAATGCCACATGAATTTTTGTTTCTATCTTGGAATATTAAGTAGGTTGGAATGTAATTCATATACATTCTTTTTGCCAATAAATGATTATTATATGATATCTTTGGATCTTATATTTAAAATAAATTTTTATATTTTAAATAAAACCAAAAAGGTTAAAACATCAATGTCAATAAAATTTCGTTTTTAATATAGAAATATATTTATATTAAACAACAAAGTATAAAATTATACCATTGTAAAATGAAACTCTTGTCTCGAGAAAAGCTCTAATACTGAACGCTAATACATTAACGAAACATCTATCAATTAAGTTACTCAAATACAAACAAAAATAAACCACCAACTCACCTATAAAAACCTCAACATTCGCCGTCCGTTGCACTCCCGAAAATCGCGACACTCCCGGACTACTACTACTCACTGTTTTAAAAAAACTTTTCTACCCTATACTAATACCGATACCGATCGCCGCGTCAAACTACCCAAAAATACAAACAGTAACACACCCTACAACTCAACCGACCACAAAAAAACAAAACTTCAACCCTCGTTTAAAAAAACAACCCTTCGTATCACAACCGACTTAACGTACACGTACAAATCTATATATATGTATACTACTTTTTCGACAATACAGATCCTCTCTCTCGATCTCGTATAATATAAACCGCGCGTGCGTGCGTGCGTGCGTGTGTGATACAGCGATATCGTCGTCGAAGCGCACGGCTCACTGAGTATAAGCGCCCGTCGCAGACGTCGTCGTCCCGAGTTCTCTCGACCCGTGCGGCACTGGGCCCCGTTATTCCAGGCGGCGGCGGTTGCGGCGCGGCAGCGGCAGCGGCAAGAGAGAGAGAGAGAGAGACCGGCGCGCATACGCGAGTTGAATAACCTTAGGCCCCCGCGAGGAGTAGTAGGAGCTATACGTTCAAGCCCCGCGTATATATAAGTATATATACTTGAGAGTGTGTAAGACGAGTGTGGGTATATATGCTAAGTGTATCGAAAGAAATGATGGGAGAGGGGAGAGAATTTCGTTGGTTTTTAGGTTGTTTAGGTAGTGGTAGGGTAGAAGGAGAGGGGTTGAAAGAAGTGGGATGGTCTATGGTTATGGGAAACGAGAGGGTTGGGTTTTTACGGGTGGGTGAGAGCTGGGAATTTTTTGTAGATAGTTTTGGGATCGAGCGATAAGGAACAACCGGCAAGTGTTTTGAATGAGATCGACAAGATTTTATCGGTCCTTATTGTTATAAACTTATTTTTCGGTTTATTTTTTTTCTTTTCGATACATCTTTTACGGAAAAAAATTTTAAAGAAAAATTTAGTACCGTTTTAATTATATAAAATGTTAGGAGAGATAGTTTTGTAACGATTACTTCTCTTACTCCGAATTCTTCTTTTCTTTTTTCGTGAATTTTTATAGATTTCTAGGCAAAAAAGAATTTTAGTGTAGCAAGCGGACGAGTAACAGTATAACAGTAAAAGGACTCTAGGAAGTTTAAATACCGTCATCGAACGTGGTTTCCAAAGTGATTCACGAATACCGTTAATTAAATCATATCGATCTCTGAGAAATGTCATGTGTGTATTTTGAATAAATGATTTGGAGTTGTAATGTATAAATGACGAAAAGTTTCAATAATTATATGTTTTTATATTGACATATAGAAATTCAATATCCAAACAACAACAACAACAATTATATTAGAAAAAGAAATACGGTTGTTAATAAAATAATCACCATATACACATGTTATTGAAATAAATGAAATTCTTATGTGGCATTAGGTAAATTCTATCAAATATTTATACAACCGTATACATAAAAAAAAAATAAACAGTATATTTAAATGTACCATAAAATTTGACTTTAAAATCATCAAACAATTCAGCCTCTGTATCCTACTACATTAATAACCGCATAGATACCTTCCCCAACAATTAAGCTATAAAGCCACTGATCCCTATAACAACACTCCAACTCCCCTCTTCACTCCATTTATCTTGGAACCTCCTCACCTCGCCACTTATGCAAATTTCCGAACACTCCAACCCAATCTATATAACTTCCCAACCAAAACGTATATGAACCATAACCGTGTAAGCATCGTATATATCCTGTAACATCTTCAACTGAAAAATCTTCCTTCCTAATGTCCCAACCTCACACTCTCCTCTCTTTCATTTTCGCTCGCGAATGACGATGCAGTAAAAAGTAACTGTTCGGATTTAACAGTGCGCCGATCGCATTTTTTCGCGCGCGCGCGCGCTTCTTTTTCGCTGCGTTGAACACGCACACGCGGCAAGCGTTATATGTATATCATGAGCGTAGTGCACGCGCGCTGCGGTTTACCGTAAATCTCAACGATGGTGGTGGTGCATTGTATAGTGGCGGTGTTGTTTTGACGTTGGCGCGAGGATTAGAGCGATTGTTTGGATTTTGCGAAGCAAGGATGAGAGAGCGTGCGTATAACTGATTGATGGACGATGTGCGGTTTTTACAAGGATGCAAGCGGTGCTAATGGTTCAAAGTTGTTGGTTAATTTGTCAGATCGTTGAAGTTTCTTGTCATCGTTAGAATGTTTTTAAAGGAATTTTTGGTTGTTGTTTAAAAGTATTCTTTTTGTTTTTTACAGAGAAATTATTAAGTAGACTGTTGCGTAATTCGACAAATTATGTCAGTCGACTGTAATTAAGGGTAATTTGGCAACTAGATTATCGAACCGAAGAATTCTAATGTGCTATTATGTCATTACATTTCTGCGTATAATTAGAAATATCCAATAGCTATGAACCAATGCTTACTGCTAGACAATTATTTCCAAATTTTCGAGGAATTTCATAAACAAATCCAATTTTTCCAACTAACAAAAAATTTTAAAACCCTACCATACCTCTTACCTTAAAAAATGCATTACCCTTCATCTCTAAAAAAAACCCCATACTTTATATACGTTTCCTCCTTCATTTTTTCCAATTTTCTCACCGAATCTCTACCCCGCTTCCAACACACACACTCGCATGCAGACACTCCCTAACAACGGACCCGACCCACATCTAATTGTCCGCTCTAAAACCCACGCGGACGGCAAAAAAAGGCCTCCGCCAGGTGGACAAAAAACGATTCTTCGCTGCTGCACACATACACGCACACATACATTGTATCATCATCATCATCATCTTCGCCGGCGTCGCGTGTAAATCAAAGCGCACCGCAATTATCGGCCGTGCCCTTAACCGACGATGACTTGGTGGGTGGAAGAAGACCTAATTAAAGACGAGGAAAGAAAGAAACGACGAAGGTGAGATAAGCAGTGGATAGAAGTAGAGAGAGCACAGGTTGCACGTGTGTGTATATAGATATACGCGTGCCGTTGTAACTGTTTGGTGATCGTAACTGTCAGTCGGGCTTATTTTGATGAGGTAGGAGTGGTGAGAGAACGACGATAGGGGCAATGCTGATTGGAAGGAAGGAGGGATTGATTAGGAGAACAACTGTAAAGATGTGACTGCTGTGAATTAATGAGTTGTGAATGAATAGATGCGGCGTTGTGATGTGGTTGAGACGAAGTGTCAATATATGGTTTAAAATATATTTCAAAGTATAAGCTATGTCAAAATTTCGACTCTCTGTTAGATTTTTTCATATAAGTTAAGCTGGATACCCTTCAATAACTGATATCGGCATTTTCGCATATTGATCGTACAATAATATATCGTACCGTAATTTCTCGGTACACTTATATACCGTTAATTCCCTTACTCCAAATTGAAACATTAAAATAATGATCTCTCGATGGTTTATTGTAACAACATCGATTAAGCCTAATTTCGTTCGCGAAAATCGCCATGTTACGTTCCGCCGAATAATAACCCGAAGCTTAATGTATACATATATAGATATAGATACATTCATTTTCAGAAAATTGACTGCCATAAGGCACGCATAGAGTACAAACCTTTATACATTGGAAAGCTACGCGAGCAAATTGAAATATGTACAAGCGAAACTCAATCAACGAAAACAATATAATTGCGTGCTTTCTACTTACCCGCGGATCACTAGTATTACCATGTGCGCAGGCACGGCTTTTATTTTAACTAAAACGAATAACTATAATATATTTTATTACTGTAACTTCTATCTCTCTTTCTCCATTCTCCAACCAGTCAATTATTTCCTTATATACGAAGGTTTTTATACAATTAAATCCACTCTCGTGAATACCTGAATAATAGTTTGTGCGGTTAGCCGACACAAGACAATATTCCACAATGGGTGAAATGAGATAGAGAAAGAAAGAGAAAAAGCGCTGAAGTTTTGTACTATATGGAACGGACAAAGATGAGTTGAGTATATATAACTCGAAAGTAAGGACTTATGCAAGAATGTGACATATGAAACGTTCAAATATACGTGAGCGAAAATGTAAAAAGCTGCGATCTCTTTATATTAAAAATTCAAAGGTTGAGAAAAATATGAATAAATTTCACATTATATACAACGAGAAGAGTGAAATTGTCGCGTACATTGTTTTATTTTCTCTTTGCGTGTAACCTTTCTAATGCGAAATTGTATATTCAAATGCTGAAATCTTACGAAATTGCTTTTTTAAATATAATAAAAAAATAACAAATGACATAAATCAGATACCGCATAGATATGAATGAAACCAATTCTCTTTATATACGTATTATACGATAACTCTATTAGTGAAGTAAAGTGTCGAAAAGAACTGAATTATTTATCGTTTCTCCCCATTACAAAATCAACAAACAGTAGATAATACCCGGGATTGGTACGTCAATCAATTTCCAGTCGGGGATATACCATCCGTCTGTCAACAGACACTCACGCAGCAGAGTCTAATTGAAAAGCGCGTGTGCGCGAGTGTATCACTATGCGAATGCCATTTTATAGAGTAGAACTACATTTTCATCTACCACTTGTACATATATATATATATATACAAGCTTGACAGTGATTTTCAGACCGTACATCTTCTTCTGACGTTATAAATTATTTATAAATTTTGGAATATCTGCACGCTCATGAAAAGTACATATATACCTTTGGCGCGATACTGCCTTACAACTTTTTTTACACCCGCGCGTAATAATTGGCACGTAAAATTGTAACACGTACACATATATACACGACTTTCTAATTACCTCATGCAACACGCATTACAATAATATGTCTCTTCTTTTTATTCATCCATATACATATACACAACTATATGACACCTCTACTATACGAAAAAGAACAACAACTGCGAGGAATTAAACGTCACGCTAAAAACTCTTGTTTTCAGTCAACCTTAACCATTATATTATACGCGAAGCCAACGACCCTGTTGAACCGCACAGCAACCAAATGACCCAGTGTTATAGACCAACGCGTACACCTGCCCGCAAAAGAAAAAAAAACAGACTCCCCGAAAAAAAATCAACTCCCGCTGTCTAAATTCGCGTTAACATTATATATATAAGGACCTTGGCCATCCCGAGAGCCTTTAGAAAACGGCACTATATACCGCGCGCGTGCGTCATCGCGTGTATATATATATCCCGCGGGCAATGTGGGACGTAGCGGAACCCGCGGCGTTGTGCGGTCCGCCACGCGTATACATATATATGTATATAGGTATACAAGAACGGCTCTGCGGTTTTATAAGCCGGATAAGTGACGCGCGTGGTAAGTACTCGGCGCCACTAACGTAGTCCTTTTATTTTCCTTCGGATGTCTGCATGTGTATTATATATACAGTGGGTAGCATTTTTTCGAAATATATAGAGGAAAGTGTCTCGATAGGTAGCGTATATCCGGAGATCGGGGAGGCGACGAATTGGATATGGTTTCAGTCGAGTAGGGAATGCGGTTTTTAAATTGAGGGGGTCGATCGCTACGTGGGAATTTTATAAGGTGCAAAAGTTTATCGAAGAGAGCTAAAGAGATTTTAAGTTATAGTCAATCTATAATATATGAGAGTAATGATTCGAGCGTGGAAACCGACTGGCAATATTCATAAAAATGTTTATATGCGTGTTATAAGTTGTATATATCGGTGAGATATATACGTGCGGCGTATACGTAAAAATGATGGATTAACGATGACATGCACTTAGAGAGCGAGAAAGTTATAGCACCCTATATATTTTAACGATATACTCGACGTCAACTAAACAGTAAAACATACCAATGAGCGTTAGAATTCACGAGCGTCAGTTATTATACGCGAATTCAAAACTACCCTGACTTTCTCTGGCTTTCGTCGAATTGAGATTAAAGAAAAAATAAATAAACCTGTGTATATGTAAAAACCAGCATATATATTAATGCATATAAAATGACATGTCACTGTATATAAACACTATTTAATATCACTCGTCATAAATATCTTATACTTTAACTATTCCCTCGGTTTAAAAACCATCCACACGGGTTATTTCTTATTAACAAATACATATAACGTCAATCCCCATCGCGTACTGTAATAAATTCATCTCACCTATACTACACCATAAATACTAACACATACGTGTCCACTTCGCTGAAACCTATAACAGCATCACCCCCCCCCCCCGCCTAAGCAACCATAAAATTCGTTAAAAACGAGACATTGACAATATATTTCCCCCCCTCGGTGAACGATAAATTCACTTCAAACGACTGTCCAGTTATACATATATATCCTCTCGCATATAAACACTTGTATATATATGTACATATATGCGTACTGTACACAGGACGATGCATCATATCTCGAGCGTAACATCGCACGATGACTCATCGCTTATAAGTATATATAAATCTCCGGAAGCCCACTTTTCTCTCTACATCCCCGTAGAAAAGTATTAAGAAACCGCTGGTTCAATACCGCGGAATCATCGTCGTCGCAACGTATATACCGCTTGTGCGGAGAATTACGTTCGTAATCGAAAAAAAAGTCATAACAACATAAGAGAATGATATCGTACGTATATACGCACCACACCCCAACGCTGAATCATCATGTTCATTCAAAAGAGCAACAACAACAGCAGCAGCTCTGGCATAGAGAGATCTCGACACGCGGAAAACAAGGAGCGCACAAGTAGGCGCATCCGCAAGAGAGAGAGAATATATAGCGAATGTTAATTGCCGACGAGAATGTGCATATAGTGGGTATGCACATACCGCCGCGCTTATATATATATATATACACTTGCGATTGGGGTTTGTTGCACGTGCAACGACGCCCGCGTCGCGTGTCGGACGAGATCATAATGTGGGCAAAAAACGTTTGGTGCGGTTTTTCTCTGCAGCCGACTTGATAATCTCTTCGTTGAACAGTCTAACCTCAATGGGTTCGATGTAACAAAGTGTAGTGTAATAAATAAGCTATAAGATCATTTATCAAGTATAAACTCTTGTAGGGTGTACCAAGATTAACCTTATTTACATGTTAATCCGAACCCATTTGTTATTTTATCACCTTGTCGTAAACTTCGAATCGATATATAGAACTTCAAGATGATCCATCGTTTTCTCTAAACCACTCGAGAGTAAACCCCCGTTATTTTCCACCATCGCGCGATAACCTCTAAAATCCGGTGTGTGTGTGTGCGTATATACACACCACGCGCTTAAGCAAAAACGTTGGGCATGCTTTTTTTTTCTCTCCACAAACTCCCGTTTTGCAAATTGCCGCTTGATACAAGTGTAAGAATATATATACATTGAGGACGATGCTGTACAAATTGTTCGCGTTATGAATTTATATATATACATGATGATATATACGACGTCTATTTGTTGTATGCTTTTTTTTTTACGTACCGGTTTGCTCGTTAGGACAGCGTCGTCGTCGTTGCGGAAATGCGCATTCCGGTTTGCAACGTATCGTATAGAGCGTAGATTATCCGGTAATCGGGATGCGGGACGATTAGTTTGCAAATCCGTGCGCGTAGATTAAGAAGGCAAATTTTACGATGTCTGCGGTGTAAAAAAAAGGTTTGTTTCACCATTTTTTTTCAAGAGTTATTTGTTAACGCATTGTGCTGTTATAGCTTTGATTTGCATTTATTGACAGGTAAGACAAACGTGGCTTTTGAGATAATTCATGATTAGCGGTGTTTGACTTTTTACGACGAGTTGTTTAGAAAAGTAATTGGATGGTTTAAAAAATGAAATAATTTAATGGCCGCGCAAATATGGTAGTTGTATTAGGGTTGTGTAAGTATTTAAACGTAATTATCACTAGGGGATGTTGTATAGCGAAGAAGCGTGCTTTTGGAAACTGAGACGAAAATATCAACACCGTAGGGAAAACGTGAGTATACAGCATTAAATATGATCATCGGACAGTTAAATATGCACGAAAAGTATTGAAATTAACAGATATGTCCTAAATTGCATCTTGAAATAATTCCAAATGATTTCTTAGAAAAATACAAGTTTTTATTATTTTTAACGAGTAAATTGATATGTTTTATAGTAAAATTATAGTCTTATGTTGGGTATACATATAAGTAAACTGGCAAACAAACAATAACGGCTACAAGTGATGACAAAAAATTGTCGCAAAAAACCTGCCGCGATAAAACTACTGTCCGAACCATTTCATTATGCAGACCGTGTAAAGAAAGTCCAGTGATCGATCAAAAGAACTTATACTCGCAGCTACGCCCGAAAAAAACCTAATTACAGTCTTTGTGTGGCTCTTATTGCTCTAAAAACCTATTTATTTGCGTACTTTCTGTATATATAAGTAATCAAAAGAGCAAATACAAACGTAAAAACTCTAAGCTCATTACCTACAGCTTGAATTTCTTCTTTTTTTTCTCATTCGAAATCAAATCACTTGACTTTTTCCTCTCTCTCCAACTTTTCACTCCACATTCGACCGCAGCGCTATTAATATATACATATAAACACGCATACACATCTTTCATCGTGAAATGTAATTTCCTCGCACAACATATTCAAATGTACTTTATAATAATTAGAAAGCATATAACTTAACGAAGACGATAATAAAGCTAACACATCCCAATAGTATAACGCTCTGTTATCACCTTTCTTATGCTAATGAAAGCAATAAATCAGACATCTTATATATATATATATATACACACACACACACACACACACACACACACACACACATACGTATATATATAGTTTCAATGTATATACGTGCGCGAGTGAATTAGGAACGAAAATGATAGCAGTTTCTTTTTCCGCGCCGTAAAGGAGTGAAATTGTTTTACTATCCGCTAATAAGACTGCACCACGCGCCTGCACTTTCACGATATATCAAGAGACACGGCGTCCCCCCACACACACACACTATATAAGTAA
Source organism: Torymus tubicola (assembly GCA_035583055.1). Taxonomy (NCBI): domain Eukaryota; kingdom Metazoa; phylum Arthropoda; class Insecta; order Hymenoptera; family Torymidae; genus Torymus; species Torymus tubicola. Next base: position 27,060,628 of record JAWWEQ010000055.1, read on the forward strand.
ACGATATACACGTGCCACGTGCTGAAAAGTGTGCCACGAACTACGCGTATATATTTATTATGTACAAAATAAACCTGGGTATACCCACGCGCTCGTCCTGTCAAAATTATTGATATAACCCGCATATATATAGTAATAAACTCATGGAATTAGAGCAAATCAATCCGCGAAAAAACAACAATACCGCGCACACTCCATTCCAATTATACCCGGCGAAATGAATCTACTATGCGTATATAGCGGCGATGTACTCCGATTACCAGCTAACTAACACATCAGGCTTTGAACACAAAGGCGCGCGCGCGCGCACACACGCGCGTACAATAAGACACCTGCAGTGCAGAGCGCGCATAAATTTTCCAAGCAATTTCGTGCCCAACGCGCAGCGATGTATAATATATACATCTTCTCGCGCATATCCTTTTATTCCTTCTATACCACGCGCGTGTATATGCCGACCGAAAAAGTGGATCGCGCGGGCGAATATAACGTACCTGCAAAAAGCCACTATTGTGTTTTGTGGAGATGCTGTTGATGAAGTTTTTTTTTCTTGGTGTGAAACTATATCGTGAAACGGATGATGGGGTATTGTTGTGGTTTAGACGTTTTTTTTGTTTTGGTTTTGTCGCAACGAGTGATAAGTTGATGGACGGTGGTGAGGAGATTTTTGCGGTAACGCGGTGATTGGTAAAGTGCAGGTTTGCTGTATAGTATAGCGGTGTGATATAGTTGCTGTGCTGTACCGGTGATCTTTGTATCGATGGAAAAATGATCGTTATTTCAGGGAAGTTTTCAACTCCGTATTTTCTGTTCGCTAACTGTCTGGTATTAGCGTGGACAATGAAATTGTTGTACTGAGATTAGTATACCTTTGTTATCTTTGTTACGATAAAAATGACATATTTGGTATTGTTTTGTATATTACATATTGAATGTGTGCCAATCCATTATATGAATGTATAATGAAAAAAAAATATAAAAATGTTAAGATTGAAAATAAAATAAACTGATAAAAGGAAATAAAGGAGATTTGATCGATGAGTGTACCGATATATTATTCATTCATAATATTGAATAGTAATTTCATTCAATCTCACTATTGTTTACTTTTTCCAATCACCAATGATTGGAAAGAATCGAAAACTGCAAGTCAAACCGCAGCATCTACAAGTTTCTCAAATCTACAAGCAAATCTATTTACGAATGCATTATTCATCATCCTTCGAATGATTCCTACTTAATTTTTTCTTCCGAGAAAGTTTCCTTCTATTTTAAGAATAACGAATTCAAGAATCTAATAAAAAAGCCAGAAAATGAAAACACGTACAGCTGATCGAGAAAGTATATACATATAGAAAAACGCAACTAACATGTGTATGTGTGTGTGTGTGTGTGTGTGTGTGTGTGTATATATAGTCCCACGCGGATTTGCATGCAAACTTGCACTCGTTTACATCCCACCTCTGGCATATATATTGTGTATATTGAGAATTTTTCATAAAAATTCATGAACGTTATAACCACACATTGTCTCTCGACTTTCTCTCGTCTACGCGTATTAACTAGAATATTAAATGCCAGCAGTTGTGAATTCAATTTTTTTTTCACGTACGCACGTATACGAAAGATGAGGCACTTCAATAATGAGAGAAAGAGGAAACAAGGATCATCGCTCGTATTTTAGGACGATTATAAACATACAGACCGCGTAAGTACAGACTGTTTCGTTGAGTATTTTTTTTTCTCCTGAACTTGAATGACAGCAGAATGGATTGCATGTTTTGGGTCGATCGCGTACTCGCGCGTGTATATATGTGTATATATGTACGTACGTATACATGTGGTATATACACTCTTCCCGGTATTCTCATAAAGCAACCTGCAATTTTCGTAATGCACGCGCGCGAGCGCACGTCTGTAATTCAACCTCGTCTTGTCATTAGTTTACTTCTCTCATTTCGTGTACCATTTAGCCATTTATGATAAAATAAAATGACTGTACGTGATGAACATTTTCTCGAACGTATATAACATTTATTTGTAATGATATTACAGGCTGTATTAATTTGATGAAAATTGATAACATATATATACCATGGAATTTCATCTTTCCTATCCTATAAATATATAAATATACTCATTCATTATTTATTTATTTTTTCGTTCCACTCGATCTCAATCTACAATGTAAAAAGATAATTGATAAAAACATTTAAAAAAAACCCATATCTTAATTATATTACACCCAATCAAATGTCTATATATAATACATTAACCGATCGCGAATTCAATATAAAAACGATTTCCGGCAACTCCCATAATATCCGTTCATCGTCCACGCCTCTCAATTATAAACCAATCTGTTACGAATTCACCGCAAAGTAATAGCAATTTCCACTGTATACACCAATTTATATACAGGACGATCTTAGACAAGGGGACGAGAATCAACAAAAACTATACCTTCCGTAATACGTTAACCACGCGGTGAAATTATGCTAATCAGTCCCTACTATATATATATATATATATAACGGAATGAAGATACGCGGATTATCGGCACCTTTTACTTTCTTTTACGAAAATAACAAGTAATAAAAGCACAAAGCCGAACAATAGCCCGAAGCTCATAATAGGCAATCCGGAATTTTTCGCTCTAGTCTCGTCGGCTGACCGGGTGGTGGAAAGCCATATAATTTTCCTTCCTTCCTTCTTCTTCTCCTCCTCCTCTCTTTGTTTCATAAATGCGCATTTTCGCATGTGAATGGTTGTGCGCCTGGTCCATTACTTCAGAAATCCCGAGGCACTAAAGGATAGGTTTTTTTTGGAGCGGGGCATTTTTTCGTTGGGGCGTGGAATGCGGTCTTATTATTATTAGTGGCGGGGAAGCGTTTTGTGCGGAGTAAGAACGAAAATAAAGGTTATCGGTAGCGCGCGTATTTTGTATAGGACAATAGGCTAATAATAATAATTTTTAATTAGTTTATGAAATATTGTAATATATCCGTGTTGATATAATATAATGTTACCAATTAATGCGAACTTGTTTGAACCTTACGTTTAATTGCAGCTATTGTTTTTTGTATTAAAAAAAATTTTAATTAATTAATACTCGATGTACATCGAGTGTTTGAAAACCAGCGCACACATATGCAGTGGAGACATCTACGGTCAAAATTCCAAGCTCCACGATGAAAACACCTCGTCGATAATAAACCGTTAAACACGTTTCCCTGAGCCTCGACGTCAGTTGTTTTTAACGGTCGTTTTTGCATTCCTCTTGAACAATAAATAATAGTTGAGTAATGAATTTAATGAACTTTCGTTTCTTAGTATGTCAGGTACACTGAGATAACGCAACTAATTAATGATTCGTCTATATTTTCTTATCTCTTATAATTGATCGATCTATGATATCGAAATCGATTTTAAAACTATAAACTGCTGCGTCGATAACATCTTCTTAAAACTTTTTTAAAACTCTCGACACTTACGCATAACTTCAAACAATATGGTTTATGTTAAAATTTTTAAAAAACTCAGTAGACACTCATAGTTACACATTGATACAATTGTAAACCTCAAAATCTCCTATAAAAACGGTAAAAATAATATGCAAAAGCTTCGTTCTAATTCGCGTCGTATCTCTCCCTAATTACGTTCGTACCTCAGACACATAACAATAACTCTAAATTAATGTTTTTTTTTATCTCACTTCCCACCGCAAAAACCAACATACACACACACACACATCACCATTTTCTTCCTCGTCACTATATTCCACTCTTGCCGCATCCCTCAACAACTATATATACCATAAAAGAACCACACTGCACCACATCACATCACCCGCAGCTTAATTACCCGCATCCTAAAATGGTCCGTTCGCTCTGCTCTCGCGCGCGCGAGCAGCTTTTTCACTTTTAACCAAGCACCGCTCGTGTACATATAAGAGCTAGACGCGTAAAAAGCGGGAAGATCACTTCCGCGCGCACGCGGCTTTTTAACGAGCGAGCAAATTACGCGAGAACTCGGGATTCTTTGCTCGTTCTCACATATATAATATACGCCGGCGCGCGGATTGTGTTATAGAGATTCTCGTGTGATGAGGGAGACAAATGCGCGTATATAGAAGAGAAGCGAGAGGACAATTAGTGTTTGGTTGTGGATGAAAGGATTGTTTGTTATGGGTGGGGAATGGATTTAATTAGTTGGGAGGTGACATTATTATGGGAATTTAGTATAGAAGTTATCGATATATAAATATGTTGAAATTTTGCAGGTTTTTTTTAAAGAAATATATGGTTTCTTATAAGTAGGTAAGAGTACAATTAGTACATATATATATAGTAAATTGAAACCGTAGTTTATTTTAATATACTATAAACCACAGGAGCCAACTTAATAAAACATCATCTTCCTCTTCAATAAAACGATCAACCCTCTCAATTACACCTAATCATCATTAAGCTCGCTAAGCTTAATCAAAACAGCAATAATTAGGACATCCATATACACTTGCGCACACGCGCACTTAAATATCTAGAAAACTATTCGGCCGACAGTGCCGACGAAATGTTTTACGATAATGGCGAGCTTCATCCGCGCAACCGTGCGCGCAAAATGTTCGCGCGTGAATATATAGGTATAATATACTCTATACAGTATATAAGACAGATTATACGCTATTTTCCGCAATTGCGGTTCCGCTCGTCCCGAGCGAGCAAGATTTTTTTTCGCGCTTAATCGCCGGGGAATGCATTTATATCTTAGAGATATTATTTATGACTGTATACGCGCACACGAGCGTATATATAAGAGGAGAAAGAGAGAGAGAGATGGAAGAAACGAGGAGGAAGTCGTTGTAATTATTTTCGCCTCCGCGCCATTGTAGATTACATTGAGGTGCTAGATTCTCACTTCGCGCGTATATACGCGTGGAGAGATAAAGAATGAATGCGTTAGTTAGAAAATGTTTGCATTCTATTTTAAGCTGAGTTATATTTATTAGAATAAGGAAATGCACGAGGATTAACGAATGAAAAGAATTTTAATCGTAGTTGTAGCATGTTAATTTTCTTGTATATATCATTTATTTATGTATATTGATTGATTTATAGCTATCGATATAAGTTGGTGATTTATTTTCTCTAATTTTTACGATCGGTGTAACGTGCTTCTAAGAGTATTTATGTGCATTTATTGACTATACTAATTCGATCTTTAATCTATGTTTCAGCAACTTATTTCGTTTAATAATTTATGAGACAAGAGGCATTCTATTTCTCTGTGTACACGTATGCCCATAAAGCAAAAAATCACCTACTTATTAATTTTAAAATAAATATCCAGTGCATAAAGCAGTATTATATATATTTTACTGAAGTTGAATTGCTTTATAATTCGTAATTAAATTACATTGAATTAAAATACGTTACAGATTGCGCATTAAATAAGAAGTCGTAGCTGAAGTAATGATGGACAGTTATTGTTTTTGTAAATATAATTACGTTATATACGAAAGTGCACAGTTAAGAATAAATTAATTCCGATGAAAGAAAAACTGTTTCTCTCCGATCTAATGCCTTTTTTATGAGTCTCACGCACGAAAGTCACGAAGCGTTTCGCATAATGCAACAGTTTATTGTATACATCTTATAAATGTCATATATATTATTAATAAAAATTAAATTTCTAATAAACACGATTTATTTTTTATTTTTTTAATTAAAAATTGAAATATCACATTAAGATTTACACTGAAATTCCGCTTGATTATATTACTAAAATCAAATAATAAACCTACTTATTTGCCGCGACTAATCTCCGTATATATCAATACGTTCCAAAATAATTTTATATCCTAATGATACCTCGCGAAGTATCCCATTACCTGCCTTAAAATTCACAAATCGCAATTTCTATATATCATTAAATTCGAATTATTCGAAAATTATGCGTAATACCTCGATTCAGGTCAAGGAATCCTCTTTAAAAAAAAAAAAAAACTTAACCTATGCTCAGCGTTACAATTACATCCAGGACGTCGAAATCGAGACGCGCGACCCTCGACTGTATATCCTATTGTCACGCTCTTGCAATGTATCATTGTATTATATACGACACGATCGAGATGGTTACTGTGTGTGTATATATAGATACACACGCGCGCACGCGCGAATTAAATTTCAAATCTCGCTTAACGGTGCATCGGTCGCTTGCTGTAGTTTCGCGCGACCCGTATATATAAACAATAGTTCTTTTCCTGCGTGTTCGACGATCTCTCTCTCTCTCTCTCTCTCTCTTTCTCTCTCGTGCAAAGTTTTATCGCCTTGTGAGTGCCAGCTGACTGCCGAGTGATGGAGTTGTGCGAGAAAGAACGATAAATACATATATAGAGGTATATAGAATTCGATAGAAAAGTTTTGTTGTTTTCGTTCTGAAACTTGCCATGATAAAATAAATTTAGTATGGCTATAAAAGACAGGATTGAATTTATGGTCTTATCGTGTGTGTTTTTTTTAGGATGTGTTTATAGAGTATATTGGAGAGAATTTGGTGAAAGTTCAAACGATAGCGATTTGTCGGAACAAAAAAACATTGAATTCGATATTTCAACGTTCTATATATAAAATCAGATAATTCATATATAGCTCGCATATTTAATGGTTCACCGTGAATTGGTCGATAAATAATACCCAACCCAATTGAATCATAAATATATACAAGTCAGCATCGCACGACACTCGATAAAATGAAAAGTGAACCAAAAATCGGTGCAACCGTTGGCCAGCCATGCGCGACCGACAGTTAAGAATTTAACAGCGGTTATATCTAGATATATATACACATATACACACAGAAATTTCTATATACACATATACCAAAGAGGCTGCAGTTTGTCAAACGGCTATAGAAAGCCGGAGATAAGGCAATTCACGTGACAATAAAATAAACGACACTACGATAAATCGGTATATACATTTATATATATATAAAATTCTTGGTATAAGACGCTTATTTTCTCGATATATACGAGGTGAGATCTTCTTTGATAAATTAATTAAGAAGTTTTATGACATTGTTAATTAGCGTCGCGAGGTAACAGATACACCCGACACGAACTAACATGCCTCGTCTTACGGTACACAGGACTTATCTACTTACATGCATTCGTGTTCCTACCACTGTACATAGACCCGACAGTTATGAACTCTGGCCCAAAGACCAAAGCAGCTATAAAATAAAGAAAGAAAAAAATGGAAACATAATTGCACGGTATACTGTGTCCACATTTATTATCCAGCCCAAGGTGCAGGTCACTTAGACATTGACAAATCGTATCCTTAATCCCTTTTCACATACTTTTCCTAAACTCACGTGACCCTGTATACACCTCTTGCACCCCCATCTATAAATCCTTCTCCTCCTGTTCAACCAATCCACCACATACATCCACGCGGAACCGATCCATACATACATACATAGGCTACAGCTACACCTTATGAATAACTCAGAACGCGCGTCCGTCCGCACGTTTATACCGATTATACCGCTATACGCATATACACATCGACGCAATATACCTTCGAACAAGGGTTTCGATCTTCTGTATATATATACCTCCTCTTCTCTTCACTCGTGTATTTATGCGCATGTATGTATGTATGGGAGAGTATATCCTTTGCATGTTTCTCGCGCGGAAAGCTCGCCGAGGCGTGTTGCTGCTCGCGCGCGTGCGTGCATGCGCACATGCGCGTGACCGTGACCGGTAGCCGCGAGATCTAGTTTTCCGCTGATGCAGGTGTGCATTGCCGGCTGCTGTGTGTATATCTATATAAGCGTGCATTTGTGGTTATATATGCATAGAATGGGTATGTGTATACATGTGATATATATGTGGATGTGTGAAGGTCGGAGTGCGGGATAAATTGTTTTAGTAAATATATAATGATTTACTGCAGTTAACTTTAAGAAAATCTTTTGTGACGATTTCAATTGGTTAATAATTTATGTAGATAGTTTGGGTTGAATAATGAAGGTAAATCGTAAAAATATAAACAATTATATGATTTATAAAATGAAATAGGTATAAGTAAACAAATTTTTCATAAGAAACAGTGTAATGGATATACTCTCAGGGTGTTTGCATAGAAACGGTTGCTTTCTACTTTCGAATACAATTCAATTAGTATTGTACTCTAAGTTATATGGTTATGATAATTCAAACCAAACATATACGATGTCTTTTATAACAAGACAGATAAAATATACAAGCCGGCCTTAAGGATATAATACCATTCGATAAATAGACTTGACATATTTGAAACTACATACATTTCACGTCGTTTATCATTAATCGATCGTCGTCAAATTATAGAATCTGTTGTCCAAGCTTGTGCACGTTTATCGTCTAAACTGCGCGAAAATGAGTGACGGCTAGTAGTAGTAGTAGTAGTACACTGATTATAACGTATCACGTGATGCTTTGACAACATAATCGCTTGTACTATCAAATTGACAATTACCCTGCACATACACTATATGCGTATGTAACAGTGGTTTATCTTTACATATTTACATATTGATTATCTCTCGGGCCTATACATATAATGCGCTATCCGGTTTCGCGACCATCATTAGAAGCGTATATAACTAGAACGATAATTACCTCATTGAAGTGTAGCGCATTATATGCTCCAACACGCGAATGATCAATCATATACATATGGTTCATATATATACATTTTCTTAGATAAATTAATAACTATAAATCGAAATTGATTTAAGTAAGACTTATTACGCGAAACTTTTCGAGTTTTTCAAATAACCCATTATATTATACGTATACTAAATTAAATCTACACTCCGATATCATTGCCCACTAATGAAAATGCCCATTGTATCCAATAATAATCGTAAATCACATTAAACCCAACAAACTCTCGCCAACACATGTACATGCGCGCGCGTAAGAGGAGATCACGACTTGCTTTCTTCTTCTTCTTCTTCTTCTTCCTTCTCCTCTTCTTCTCTCTTTAACGAGTCGGCGAAAAGGAGCTACAAAGCGCCCGCGAACACCGCACGTACAATAGACGTTTATATATACGTGTATAGAGCCGAGAACCACAGAACTTCCAGTACAAAGACACGGCGCAGGGAAACAAGTGCGCGGTATTAAAAAAGCATATATATATACATATAAGGTGTACGTCCGAAAATGTAAGTTAACAAGAGGTCGTTTCATCGGGGGCGTATACTATACATATATATATTTGCATACGCATAATATTGTGCGGTTGCGGAGTTGTGCGCGAAAGTTGGGTTGTAAACCACGAAAAGAGAGAGAGATGCTTTGAATATTTTTATCTTTAAGAGACGCGTTTTTAGGTTAGCGATTTCCTCGTTTCTTGACGTTATGGAGGAGCTTCAGCTGCAATGCAACGCAGCAGCACAGGTGTTGGAAATTTCACATAGCGAATGACAGTGCGAACTCATTGAGAAGTGAGTTAGAGACTTTCGCGCGTGCATGTATATTTAAAGGTTCGTTTATTTCGGTAGCATATATAGGTATAGGATTCGCGAAAGGATGGTAATTAATTGGTATGTGACTTATACGATATGCCTAGAAAAGGAAGTTTGCTGGTTTATCTATAGGGTGATTGTTTGCTATATAGAGGTGACACAATGGATATGGCGCGCGTGTTAACGACGTTTATGGCTGTGAATATTGACGTTTCGCGTGTATATAAGTGGGCGCAAAAGTTCTTTTTATGGATTCCTCGTAATTTGACAATGGATGTGTATGTGTTTGCTGGCGTGTACTCGATTTTAGAAAGACTATATATTTTTATACGGCGAGTGGACAGTTTCCTTTTGTAGTTTCTCTTAGGCTGTAGATATTTCATGAATAGTTGTGTACTTGTTTTGGAGCTACTGTTATTTGTTATAGACTTTTATAATAAACCTCATTAAATAGTTGCAGTAAAATAAAAAAAAAGGTTTGAACGACATCAAATTGCTTATCACTCACAAATAAAGATTATCATCTGAAATCAAGAACCGCATCATTGATTCGAAAACAACAACAACAAGCAAGGAACATGGATCTCCCGTAGACTCAACATGACACCGAGACAACACCAACAACCCAGTGCTACTCACGATAACGAGAAGCATGTAAAGAGCAACAGCTTACAAGTGTTGCTATAAGAGATCGGTATCGGGAAAAAATAGCCAATCAAATAGCTATGTATAGCAATCGGCAACGTTCAGCTGTATACATACATGTATGCACCAGATTTGACCCAATTCCTTATAGGAGTGACAGCGTCGTCGCAAGAGCAAGCGAATATCATCGAGTGAAATTTATACTGCCTATATAGCAGCTCTCGTGTTTCGCATTATAGCGCGCGCGTATATATGGAAACGAATGTTTCACGTTATAGATGTAGGTTTATTCGCGCGTTATAATTGTGGCGTGGTAAGAGGGGACACGCGCGCGGTATAAGTAAGTCGGAAATAAAAGTAGTTGGATGGAAAAATTTTATATTTAATGTAATTCTTGGTCATAAGCGTCGCGTCTTTATCTCGCGTGATATATATTTATGTATATGTATATGTCGTGTACGTAGTTCTATATAACGATTTCAAAAAGAAGGCGAACGTATATAATTGCAGGCGATAAACGCGCGTGAAAAGAAGAAGAAGAAGAGGAAGAAGAAGAAGAATGTTGAAGGCCTTATTTCATGTCACGGAAAGTGAACCGGAAACCAAAACTTCACCGATATATATATCCAAGAGTCCCCCAAACATCCCGTATATACATACACTACATAAAAAAACCTACGTAAGCACGCGCTAATTGAACTCACTCTATAAATAAAAACCTACAAATTCCTAATTACTCGAGTATATAAAGAAAAAATCCCGAGCATTCTTGCACACACAGGAACGAAAACAAACTCTCGGTAGCTCTTCCGTCGAAACTATATATGAAGGTATATCATTACAACTCTCCTCCTCGTAAACCATGAAGCATGAGTGTAAAAAGTCGCGCGCACGAGCTGCTCATCGATTACGCGGCACGTAATTATAGAGTTTCCCCCGGTACTCTACGTTGTCTCTCAACGCTTGTATGTATATATATATGGAGATTAGAAAGTACAAAATTGAAAATTGTTGAGGGTGTAGAAGACACGTACGTGTGTGTCGTCGTAGTTAGTTGATGAACGATGTGTTCAAGTGTTTGCTTGATTTTGCATGCGGAAAAAAAAGGGTTAGCTTCATTAGTCCGTGTATATAGTGCAAAAAACATGAAGAATCTGAAAGTATCAAGCCGTTTAGATTTAAACAACTCGTATGTATTTAAACAACTTGCGCGAATACCGCATCTTCTTGCTGGTTAAAGATAATAGTATAGCGAGTTTAGAATAACGTATATACGCACTTATAGTAGTGTAATAGATACGCGACTACTTTACTCCGCCCACGTCGGTCTGTTGTTGACAAAGCGCGCCTATACACACAGACACACACACACACACACGTGTACGCGTACCTCGAGCGAATTGCTTCCGCAGTAAACGTGGGCAATAAAGCAACGCGGGAAGACATCGATGTAGTTGCGTTTTACAGCGTCGCGGAAACGATGAGAGAAAATTCAGTGCGAAAACAGGAATATAAACGTCGTTACAATCTTCGATTTTCAATTTTCCATCTCGTCTCGGTCTTTGTATATATATATATATATATACGATCACACCGGGTGGTATTTTTAATGGCCAACTAATGCGCAAGTATATAACGAAGGATATATGGGTGTATGGTAAAAGTTTACGTCCTCTTCCTTTCTTAACAATAGCCCATTCAGTATTACACTACGTTATTACAATCAAACGCATACTGCAAGCAACCTGCGCACGCACGTGGTTCTCTATTGTGAATTGAAAAAAAAAATCGGTAGAGGCAGAGATCTGATAACCTGATATATAGAAGCTCGAACGACGGGATCAAATCAAAACCGAACCGCATATCATACAATGCTCGCGTTATTAACTGACTGTGTATATGCACTACCGCGTATCTGCTGTAACAGAGAAAGAGAGAGAGAGAGAGATCAGCTCATCCCGGTGACCCTGATTCCCCGCGGCTGATATTACACTCGCGAGAGAGAGAGAGAGAGAAGCCGCTGCGGCTCTAATGAATGCGTGCGCGCGTGTTATCGCCCTCGCAGCTGCAGTATCTGTAGCTGCCCTGCCTCCTTTGACGTTTCCGCGTCAATTGTTTCGAAGTCTATACGGCCTAGTTCTATATACATGACGCTGCAGGGAAATTTACGATAGCTGTGGGGAGGTAAAACGTTTTTTTTTAATTTAAGAAGGAGGAGAAGGTTTGGGAGGTCGTGATGGAACAGGTGTAGATCTCTAGGTTTTAATTGGGAGTTTGGTACGAGTTGAAATGAAAAAGATTTTCGAGGAAGTAGCGTTTAGATTGTCGTGTTTATACTTTTGATGGGAGTAGAGGTCAGATGTGAAGCTCCACGACTAATGGGATTCTGAGTTTTCTGGAATTTTCAATTATATATATATATACCTAGCTGCTTATTTTCATTTCCTGTTTTATATGAAACCGTTAACAGTGTTTTTTTTCGTTCGAAATATAAATCGCTGTATAGTAGTAGCACCGACGATAAATATATTGGCCATACATAGTTCTTCTTTTTCATGTATAAATAAGCCTCGTGGCATCGTCGACAGGTGTAACGCTATTCACATCTAAGTGTGACAAGCCCGTTCTACATCTAAGAAAGTATTCTTTCGATGGAATTTAATATAGAAAAAGTCATTAAAGTCGCGAGGTAAAAGTATCTCGGTCGCAAGTCGAGTGATGAATGTATAGTATAACTCTTTGTAATTTTGAATTTGTCACTTGATTATAACTCTGTCAATTATATTCTCAACGCTCGTTCTCACCCTGGGCAATAGTTCTTCCGGCCTATATTCCAACGTAACATTTAAAATACGCCGGCACGATATTGAAATAATTCCTCAGCTGAACAAATTCTTTCGCTCATAATGCGAAAATTCAATTCCCGCCTTATGCCTAATTCCACGCCAAGTAGTCCGACATTGTTCGCGTCGGATAGTAAAATTCTTCATTATGTACGCTCTCTTCCCTTTCTATCATTTTTTGTTTCTCCCCCTCGCTATACAGAACCGGACGACTTTATTTTTCGATTTCACGATGATGATGATGGTAACGCGCGCGGCCCAGTTCGAATATACCATTTTCTATAGAGGCGCTGATATATATAGATGAAGCAGCGCTATACTATTCACTTCGTTCGTTGCTTTATGAATTACGCGTTAACGCGCGAGCATGCCACGCGCGTGTATAGACCGGATGGAAATTTGAATTTTTTTGCCTTACTTATTAAGACACGCGGGCGGGGATAATTTTGCTATGGCAAAAAGTGGAATGATTTTAATTGCTGCGTAGTCCGTTGTTGGGTAGCTAGCTATATGTTAAGATTCATTGACACAAATTCACCAATTGCCAGCTAGCGTAAGATGCTACGGAAAATTGTATTTTATGATGGATAGAGCGCGAGTTGCGCGAGCTTGCGGGACAGACGTGAAAGTCGTTGATTATAATGCGCGCGTATAATTCGTCGCTTCCCATTCGGGCGCGTCGCTTGTAATAGCTCTTGTAATTTAGATTGTGCGCGCGCGCGCGGTGATTATTAGACACGCGGTCCAAACGCCGGTGCGTGTATTACACGTTTATAAACGTACGTATAATTTTCCGACACTTTCGGATGATTATTAGAGACAACTGGTGTTGTTGTTGTTTATTTTTTTTTAAGGAAGAAGTGGCGGAAGAAATACTCGATAAAAACGTACGCAGCTTTCTTCTGGGATATTTTTTTCATATTATACTTTTTCTTTTGATTCATCGGCCCCCGTGTATCGAGTTTTATTTGTAATGGACGCTCGATTTGAATTTGTAAAATTTTTTTTTACGATGTGCAGTCGAAGGGTTTATATTGTGATATCTAGATTAAAGTCGTAAACCATATGTATATATATCGGAAAAGAATAAAGATTAAAATATTTGTTGCGTGAATACTCCCCAGGAATCCATCAGAATTTTTATATACTTCGCATTTAAATGTTACATTTATTCCGCGGATATGTTAACCCGCGCGAGGTTAACGACTCACCGTATATATATACCACTGAATGCGTATGACTAACAATCGACGAAATATATCTATATATATATGATTTATAAGCAATAAATTTATAGTTTCTTACCCATTTTAGCGGTACGGTCTCCTTTGAATGTCAGATTCGTGTGCTAGAATGTTTCACGGAATGTACTCCGTGTCTCATTTTTGTCGGTTGATGACGAAAACAAGCCAGTTAGCAGCTTGACTTTTGTCTCATACATGCTGAAACAAAATTTTAAGCCTGAAATGAAAAAAAAAACAACAGTAAGATAGAATTAAAAGTATAACGGGACGCGTATATAGTGGATTTAAGGTTAGCGGCAATTAGTTGGTATATAATAATGAAGCTAATGAAGTTTGAAATTAAAATTAATTGCAGCGCACGCGGTGACAACGGCGAATTTCGCAACTATGCTAAACTGTATTTTATTATAGATATACTATAACCAGGATCATTTGAATTGCTCGCTACGGGTGAAGAGAAGTATACGAAAAACTCATTACGGGTAATGGTTTTCACGCTTCCATTACGGCTCGTACACGTTAGATAATAAATACTCGCGGCTATATAACAGACGCCATTCCTCATTAGAATTTATTCGCTGATGTATGCTGGTATATATGCTGAATTTGAATTATCAGCAGCAGCGTGAAACACGCTGCCGTCGATTAATTCCTTCGTGGCTTTGTAAATTGCGAAAAGTTAATGTTCTCTTCGCTCGTGGCGAAAAGAAAAAAAAGTAACGCGCTACCATAAAATATAATGAAGTTGCATCGCTTACGGCACAATTATACGATGGTATACATATATATATGTTGAAAAGTGTGCGTGATGAATTGCCCGCTTTTCAGGAGAGTAAAGTGTGTAAAATTCGCTTGCTCACGCCGCGTGCCGCGTAATCAAAACAACGTTAGTGTATATATTGTATATATAGTTGAAAACGATTTATTTGTTTCTGATTAGCCCGTTTGTTTGTTGTAATGACTATGCAAATCAATTAATAATGATGAAATCGCGTGAATTATGTGCGCTACTGTGCGACTCTACTGTTCTGTATAAAAATTCAAATTTTTATGGTTCTCGTTCGAATGAAAAGCACGCACATGTATATAACGGCGAATCAGTGGAAAAAATATTATTATCCTTATAGCATCACGATTTGAAATTGCATGTATTTTTGGCGGTATAAAAATTTACGCGGAACATGGAAATACCCACGTAAGCGTTTCTTATCAGGAAAACAGTAAACTATACATTACGAAAATCTTAACTGCAAGTGCGTAATTCAAAGTAGAAGGGCGTTTGCTACAGGACCCCTATGAATATTTTGATTAAACTTGGCACATTTGACTATACCATTCTACCTTTCTTTGAAATTACTTTTAATTAAATTTTATATAATTCTTAAAAACTTGGGAAAACAATTGGATTAAAAATACTACACGTTTACAATTACAACTTTTAACATATGCAGATCCCATTTTCGCAAAAATAAATTACATTAAAAAAAAAAAAAACAAATTTAATTCATTTCCCCTGATGTCTACCCCTATATACACTTTTTTATCTCACATCCACTTCTATTCCTATACCACCCAACGATAATATCCTGCAAGCTCACCTATACACAACGCATAAACCCGCACCTATATAAATATATATCTCACCTCATATATACGATATCCTTTTGCTCAGCAATCAATCGTCGTGCGACAAACGACACAGCTCGATCGTTCCTGTCGAACGGTCAATCCTCATTCCAGCTGCTCGCACACCTCATCCGTAGTCTATACCGCACCACCACGTGCGTCTATATAGAAGCGGTAGCTTTCTCACACGATTATATTCGCGCGACGAATTCGATTTCTCAGCCGGTGAGTTTGGACTTTTCTTCAATGAAACCACGCCGCGTGCGTTTATGAATGGTATGTTTGTTTTCGAACCTGCCGCCTATGTGTTTATGTGTGAATGGGAGATCCTTGACGCTTTTTGTGCTACTGTGTATTGTCTCGGCACTTTTTGCCGGTTGGTTTTATATATATACCGTTGTGAAATGCTTGGAGATTGATTTCACTATATAAATGCCTAGGCTTCCTCTGCTTTTCTACCAAGTTTTAATAGCGTCCTAGTGTAGATTGCTTTTATAGCTTAATCTCTATCTCTCTCTATCTCCTTCTCTTTCGTTTGTTCTCGCTGACTGTTGTCGTGATTGTCTCCTTCTATATATATATATATATATATATATATATATATATATACCGAACGATAATCTCTCGTTCTGCTTCGAATTAACGTCCTTTCTACTTCTTTTTCTCAATCTCGTCGTTCTCTGCGTGGGCCTCAACGTACAAACTGGACCCGATCCTTCACGGTTCTCCGTAAATTACGCCGCTAGAATTGCCTCTCTCTCTCTCTTTCTCTCTACCGTACTTAGCCGCTGATTCGTTCCTTGATCCAATCATCGACTTTCCTCTCGTCGTCGTCGTCGTCGTACTATACACCCGCAACGTCAAAACTTTTTAATCGAGCCTTTAATCTTCGGTATTTAGAGCAACTACTGGTTCTCTATACGTGTTTTTTTTACTGGCCCCCCCCAATCGCTCGATTTGTCGTCCATTCCAAATTAAACGATCTCTCAAAATTTTCAATCCTGCGTATAGAATTATCCTTCGATAACATCAATATCAAAAAGAAAAAAAAAGCTGGTGCTTCCAAATTTTCTAAACTTCCTCTTCCAAGGGTAGTTTCTCAAATAAATCTCGGTCGTTGGTTCTTCTGCTTCCTGACCAAATACTTCTTGTCACAAATCTCCTTCCTCAGCTACTCTTGACAACTTTCCTCCGTGACCTTCTCGTTCGGCAGCTACCAAGCTACTACCTCCCTGGGTCCAGGGTCCCCTTATATCCTCGTCAGTTATCTCTCTCTCTTTCTCTCTCTCCGGAGGCGTCGTTGTCGTGTCCTAGCCACGGGGCGCTTAGATCGGGACTGAGCCAGAACCACACAGCCGCCGCACGCCCCCGATCTCTTCTCTTTCTCTCTCTCGCGACGCGCGCGCGCGCGCTTCTCTCCACTCGCTTTCCCGGCGGGGCCCGCACGCGCCAATATAGGTGGGGGTTTGCTTCGCTACTCTCTACTGACTCTCTCGTGCGAGCGTGCACCAGCAAGCGAGTAGTAGTAGTAGTAGTAGTAGTGGAGTAGCTATATATCTTTCTCTCTCGGTTACTCGCGCCTTCTCGCCTTCCCACGCGCACGCGCGCGTGAGTATACGAAGAGTGGAAACTTGTGTAGTAGGACCCCCGGAAGCTGGGCTCACATATACACTGCACGCTTGCGCACGAGTTCGTATATGTAAAGTATAAGAGAGAGAGAGGATTCAGGGTGGGAATTTAGCAATGGAGGGATTCATTGTCATATAGTCAGTGGTATATGGGCCTAATGGCTTTTCATGGTTTTTTTTTCTTTTTTGAAGAGGCGGGCCATACAGTCTTCTGCGAGGTTTCGATGGCAGTTTACTAGAGCATGTGCGAGCGAGCGCGCGCGGAAATGGAGTACGGGATGGGCGTGGATGTGGGTTGGTAGAGAAGTAGGTTAACACGAAGGTGGTGTGTGCGAGTGCGGGTATTGTGGTGTACAGACCCTTGACCTTGATATATGGTGTGTAGTAGTGGGGCCTTGAAATTCGCGGAAGTATGTAGAGAGTGAGAGAGAGAGAATGGAATGGGATGGGATTGTCGAGGTGAGTCAGTGGTGAAATTTAGTCTTTTAGGTGATGAGGTTTAATTATTAATTTTCTTTTAAGTGTAGCGTCAATGTGTAGAATCGAGCGACGCAGAGAAGATTTATTCGATTTTTTTTGTTTTTGCTGAAAGTGCAGCGTTGAAAGGATTACTTTTGGTTTGAGACTGCATTATATTTTCATTGGTTACTAAATTGCGTTACGCTTTTTGGTATCAATTGAAATATTTAGTTTTATATAATTATTATAAAGTAACTTAGAGTAACATCATTGAAAAAAAAAATTAAATACCTCTTAGAGATGATATGAAAGGGTGCAAAAGTGTAAAAGGATATTTTGGCTCAATTAGATGATATATGATATCTAATTCGAACAATACCATTAAGAAAATATTATAAATTAACTAATAAACCCATCCAAAGAAAGAATTCGTCCATATTTTCCATGTAATGCCTATATCACTTTCATATTGTGTGTTCTTAAAGTATAGGATAAATGTAAGAAAGATGTTGGACGTATCTTGGCCAAGTATGGACGAATGTTGACTCCGACACCGATGCGATATATGGCCCACACTTACCCATTCACAGTCAATACATTTTTTTTACACGGGAACTGTAAAAATTAATATTTTTAACTAGAAAAATAGTTTATTTGACTAGTAAATCACTTGAATATAAAATAAACAAATTTATTACATAAAACGGATTCCGTTGTAAACTAACAATTTTTTTATCACGTTTTCACCTATAAAAGAAACAAATGTGTGACTCATCTTTATCACATTTCATTAATCCAATGCATTTTTCCAGAACATAATCTTGACATATTTTAAATCTCCTCATATCTAAAATCACATTTTTGTATGAAAGTATTTTACTTTTATAAATTATAAAAATATTTTGTGTCATTACTTCTACGCGAATTTCAAGGAAAATATCTCACCTTTTTACCTTCGTTACTTTCCATTCGATTTTTTTTAACTTATACTTTAACCATAAACAAAATACTTACTTTTTTTATTTTGTAAAAGAAACAACTTGCACAAATACGTAGACGTAGAGAACTAGAAAACTGTTCGAATTAGCTCAGTGGACAAATTATTCCAAGATACCTTACCATACAATATCTTTTTATTTTTAACGTAAACATAACACGAATTATGATAAAAACAAATTGAAATTGCGTCATTGCGGGTTCTAGCGGTGTTATGAATGATAGCTACAATATTAATATTTATCAAAACTTCTATGGATCTACTAACGATTTTGCTTTTCAAAAGCTTGCGGTAATTCTTCTTTCACAGCGGTGAATAGAATTTATATTTATTCTATAAATAAATATAATCATGAAATATCGTATTAAAAAATACGGTTTTATACACGAGTAAGAATATGATTTTAATCTAACATAATTTTTTTCACCCTCACTTTGCCCACGCACAAACATCTTCCCGAAGTTCAATGAACTTTCTCACATTAGTATCAATAATACACTGTACGTGCTAATCAAAAAATTACGAACACGTTAAAAATAATTAATTAGCTATTCTATTTTTTGCAAAGAAATGTCTATATAATTATCTAACATCATACTTCGTTCCGTGTCGGTATCAATTCCTTTTCATCAATTCCATACATTTCAATTGGCCAATAATAAAAAATGCTCAGTTGCGTACGTATGTTAGCAAAACATACACTTGCATTTTCTAATTATCATTCTAATTAATTTAATCAAACAAACACACACAGACGCATTATACACATACAGATTTTATGCCAACAAAGATTACACCGCAGAGTATATATCAAAATACTTCGGCTGCAATAATCAACCTACTTATCAATGAAAAAATGTTCTAACAATACCGATAGCCAGGACGTATCTCACCGAGGTATCGATACCACGCTACATATTTGCACCGGCTTGGCTTAACCGCGCTATATGATTGACATTTGCCTCTTATTGTTTTAATACACACTCGCTCACTCTCTTATACCTTTATATATACCTATACATACGCTTTCCAATGATCGACGATATGCGAACGGTATAACGATTTTTTCGCCTCGTCAAATGAGGCTGTGCACTACGCGCATCGGTCGATCGCTCCATCGATCTATCTTCGACTCGTTAAAACTCAAGCTTGCCGCGCGCGCGGCTGTGGCAACCGCAAAATGTGTCTCGCATCAAAACTTTCTTTGCCGCAGAGCGGCGATCGGCTTCTTATTGCCGCGTAAATTGAATGTTAATAAAAGTAACGCGACGGATGAAGAGAGTAGTATATATATATACGTCGCTTATACACCTACGATGTTTATAGAGTTTAATAGCGCATTACGTTCTATTTACCGCGTGCATGGGGATGGCTTCCGTCTCTCTCTGGTGTATATCGATAATTCGTTAGGAGGATATATAAAGTTGAGCGACGTGTGTGTATGTGTATAGGGGATCGGAGGAAAATGTTGCGGTATATATAGCGATTAAGAATATTTTTTTTAATTGCACGTATAATGTACCTGTACTTTAGGTTATTACGAAACTTTTATAGTATCGAAAAGTATGGAGAACTATAGTCGGTGATTTGCAAATATTTTTTACCTGTAACAAATTATAAACATAATGGTTTTAATAGATGGAGCCCTGCACTATCATGGATTATCTCTTCTATAAGCGATTGAAAAAAGAGAGAACATTAAATAATATCATAATAATCGAATTTCGATATATCTATGTTTAATTTTAAAAAATTGGTAACGTTGCAAAAGCAATTCAGTTATCAAAAAAAAAAAGAAATAACCGTTCCCTCGGGAGCAATAAAGTTTATAGAATTCAAATGGAAGCCAATAAAAACGAAAACTAGAGCGCGCTGAAACTTTGAAAGGGGGAATATTAATTTTAGAATCTACGATGACTCGAGCGAATATGCGGGAATCACCCGCGTTTAATATGTCTTAATAAATCACATCGGTGGAACAATGGGATCGTATGCGAAATATAAGCGGAAGCATAAAGATGAAACCCCGGAAGCGAGGAATTACCGAATTTTAAACGTACTAAACGATGTCTGTGTATATTCAGTATTCAAAGCCACTTGGAAAAATGGAAAAGAGTGAGTTATAGCGCTATTCGAATTGAAGAATTACGTTTCTAATAGTGTATTCTAAAATGCTTTCATTGTTTGAGCTATACATCAATGAAATTTTAATCTTGTTAATAAAAAGAAAAAAAAACTAATATACAAATTTACAGACTTATTATAAATTTACTATATGGATTTATAGGTTTTACAAAATACCTTGAGTATTACTTCAACAACCTATACGCTTGTAAAGGTACAGTCTAGACGGTATAATCTTGGATTTTATTGGACACTTATGATGTGTAAATAAACATGCCTGAATAAGTTTTGTTTATGACTAGAAGACCTGAACGTATACATTATTACTAATATTTACGAACCAATTAAACGGTAAATCATTTCGAAGACTTTGCGAAACGTATCTAATACTTTATATGGGTAAACCAACAATACTGTTTACCATTATGGTACAATTTTATCAAAATAACTTTTTTTTACCGTGCAAAGTACTTGAACTAATCTGCTTCAAAATCTTCAATGATAATGTCGATTTAGCTCATCCGCTTCGTACAGAAAAAAATTTAGAGTAAAAAATATATTAATATATAATAATAATTAGCCCATATAATATACACACATACTTTGCGAGTAAAGTAAACCTGAAAGATCATGCCAATCACCATAATACAATCTAAAAACGTCCTCTTATATACACACATCAACATCCATATAAAATCCATCCAAAACACCTCTACATCACCAACCAACACTCTATCCGACCCTTCTCACAACTTCCGTACCATATATATAAACCACCTTAACGCTCAAAAATCTCAGCAACCGCAGACAATAAAGGCCGTACGCGAGTAATTAGAAGGAAGAAGAAAAAAAAAAGGAGGCGAGGCGAGAGGCGTACGCGTGAACGTGTGCTCGAGCACTAACGCAATTACGATTACGGTACCCGCGAACGCGGCGTTAAACGACGATGCGCTCCCGGAAAGCAGAAGCAGCAGCTGCTGCGTCGTCGTCGTCGTCGTGTTATAACTGTGCGAGAGCGAAAAATTGCGAGAAAAAAGAGAAGAGATTTTCGGATGACGATATGACTTTGTTTGTGCGAGCGGTAACGTGCGAATGACTGTGTATAGTGGCCCTTTATGGGTATGGGAGTTTTGCGGTGGCAAAGGGTATTTTGGTCTTACGGTTACGTGAGGTTGGTTAAAGTTGTACAATACGTTGTGAAATACGTTATATATATATATATTTGTTAATTTAACTGTATATGTATATGTTGTTGAATGATTTTAACATTTATTTTTATGTTGCGAGGCAAAAGAAACTTTTTTTAAAACGAAATTTTACTGTTATTATCCATAGAGGTAATATATTTGAAGAAGAAAATTAGCTGGAAAAGAAAAAATTATGAGAAATGTAGATGAATTTTTTACCATTTTGCTAAAAAATGTATGCCTTGCCGTATACTTGTCCGTTTCTACTGCTACTCTTATTATACGTATATGTATATATACGGATCTCATGAATGTGCAAGTTATTCAGGAGGAAAATTTCAAAAAATTTCTCTTCGCGCGCCATTATTCAATTATCCGACATTGTTTACATACCAAATCAACCGATATTTTAACGAATCGCCTCGTGTTTGTTACAAAAAATTTTTTCAAGAACGCGAGAATTTTGCACACCACGCGACATCCTTTTTTTTAACTCGAAAATTTATATACACTTACGAAAACCATAAACGCAAATGTAAAAATTTACTTAAAAACAAAAAGATGCTGTTATTCCGCAAATTAAACGGCCTTCGCACTATACTTTTTTTTTAACGAGTATAGTCTTATTCGTCATATACACAGACACACATATATATGTATACTTAAAAGAAAAATAAAAAGAAAAAAATAATAATCTAAGAATAAATCCCACGTGCGCGAAACAGGTCAGAATTAACATTGCGCGAAACCACCAAAACCCACCTAAGCCATTAAACGTACAATCCAAAAGTTTCACTCGCGCGCTCATATAATACTTATAGTACGCGTCCGCTCTGGAATTTCGCGAGAGCACTTAACGTGCGCGCCTCCTTCCTTCTTCGTCACCTCGAACGAAACAAAGTCGCATATAAATCCTCTCTTCTTCTTCTTCCTCCTTCTCCGTCAGCACTATTTTTTCGTCATTTCACTTCGCGGAAACAGCGTTTGCGTTTTAAGAGGTGCTAGCTCCCGTTTCCGCTCACCTCATAAAACAATGGGGCGCGACACCTGTCATTTTCCTTTCTCTCTCTCTCTCTTCTTCGTGTCTCTTTCGATTTTTTCTCTCGTTGTTTCTCGCGCTCCTCTTCTCACTCTTTCTTTTTTTCTCCTTTCTTTCCTTTCTTCGTGTCTCTCTCTCTCTCTCTCTCTCTTTCTCTCTCTCTCTCTCTCTCTCTGTTGTTGTCGTTGAAAACGGCGTGGGTGAATAATTTGTAGCTCGCTGACACGATACACTTTTGCAGCTGGACACACCCGCGATTCGTGTATTGTGTTGAGGTGAAATTAGAGAGGAGGAACGAGGTTGGAAGTTGATGCGGCCCATTGACGAGCGTATACATCTTTTGAATGAAACTGTCACTTATACGCAGGCTTTTATATTTCCTTGGCTCGGTGGGAATTGGAAATTCGATGGTGTGTTGTGTTATTTATTACTGAAATGGTGCTAGATATGAAGAAGAAAAAATTTTTTCATATAAGATTGTTAAAAGAAATTCTTGAAATGTCTGAATTTTAACGGCGTTGAATATAATTTTGGTTATAATAGAAATTAACTATAATATGAGCTAGAAATAGTAACAATTAACTTACGTAACTATATTGAAAGAAAAATAAAATGGAAAAGGATATATTGTATTCAACTATTCAGTAAATTACCAAAGTTATTTTATTGATCAATTCTTTCATTAGTAATATTAAAACTAGAATATTTTCTTTATTCGCATATATTATGCATTGATTGAAATTTGGCCTCTATTTTTACATAAATTAAAGCTAAAAAAATAAGGAAAAGTAGAGGTAAAGAAAAATGATAACACATCTGATTTATATTTGTGCCTTAACTTCACTTTATTTACACGTAAATATATTATATCAATATCACTGTTATCGCTGCATAATCCTTAAAGATGTACACATAATAACAACTACAAATAATGTCCTCCTCTCCTTACATGATAAAATATAACGTCGTCCAAGATTATCTCAATATCATTCCATCTCCTCTTGTTCTTCTCTTGCGACGAGCGAAACGTAAAAATTACAAATAGGATAGATTTTTAAATTCGTTTATGTGTATAAACGTGTATGCCAAATACGTTTTTACTTTATTATATTTATCATTCTTTTTCCCATCTTTTATAGTTTACAATAACAATATTGGCATATTTTCTTTACTTCACGCTGTTTTCCTCGACAATGCGAAAAACTTTGTTAGAAATAGCTTTTTTCCCTGGTCAATGAAAACGAGTATGCATATAACCGAAGTAAAATATTTATATTTACCGAATCAAACTTCGAAAACGAACATAAAGCAAAAACTCTTAAAAACTAAATCTTTTTTTTTTGCTTAAGAATGACGTAAAATAATAAAAATACAGTCAATAAGTGAAAATTATGCAAAAAATTGTGAGTCGATAATACTTATACTAGCTTATTTCATTGGCAACCGTAAAAGAATATTCATAGCAAATCATTTAATATTGAAAGAAAAATATAATTTATATTTTAAAAAGCAAGCAATTACTCAAATAAAACTTGAAATTTGATTTATAACAAGATTCGGTACAATGAAAAAAAATAGAATATCAACATTCTTAGGCTCTTCCGATTTAGATCCTTTAGGTGGTAATGAAGCCTCTTACCAATTACCCATATGCTTAGCTCATTCTCACTCCTTAATCTACGTGCCTCTCTATCGCTCTCTCGCTCTCTCACTCTCTCACTCTCCGTCTCATCTAACACTGTCCTCTCTTTTAGGTACTGTTTAATGGAATAATAATGCATATATGCTTTTCGCCGAAGACCCAACCTTCGGTGATGTTGTAAAATCGAGAAAAAAATGGATTTTATATAATATTTTTCATACGTGTAATACACTTTGTCGCAAAACTGAGCTCGAAATTCAGAGTTGGCGAAACGCGGAATTCCTCTAATTATCGTACAGTAACTGGCAGTTGCTTACTACGTTGCGATATAAATTGAATGATTTTGCGTTTTATAAATCGACTTTACTTTTAGAATATATTTTCATGCAAATCATTAGTATAAAATATAAGGGCACAATAGTTGACTGGCTTACAAAGTTCCAAAACCAGAATTAGCGCTCAGTTTTAGCCTTGTTTTACGCATAATAGATTATTTAATATTTTTAATATTTTTCTTTTATTTATATAATGTCATATTTATTTCTATTAATTTTTTAATATATCGAGTCTTGTGTTTGTCTGTTCACAAATTCTTTTTCCAATGATTGCGATAAAAAATTATTATCAGTCTTTCTGATCACCAGGACGATTTCAATCGTGCCACACGAAGATTTTAAATCGCGTAGTAGTAATTCTTTTTTCTCTTTCGTGTGTTGAAATGCACATTACGAAGTATTTCGTTTTTTTTTTAATTATTATAATTCCAAAAAGTTACATCTAATTTTAATGTTTCTTTTGTTGGGCCAATGAACAACATTTTCGACAACAATCGGCCTGTCGTTCGGTGACTTCGTTTTAGATCGAGCGTAAAAAATTTTTCAGCACAACATGTTTCCATATAAGACTCGCTTTAAAAAGATATTCCAAAATTATATACAAAAACATCGAATCACACATAGGCGTTAACATTACTGTATCTACTTTTCAGTACATGAGAGACAAAGAAACAGCAGTGCTATATCCCTTCTTTCTTTATAATTACCATTTACATGAATGCAAAGCTATGTGTTCTCTTCAGTGTCATAATAAACATAAGTAAATCATGCGCTACTTTCTTCGCTTTATTGCTTTTTTAAACCTTCATTTTAGCACAAAATTTAGTCTTCGTTTAACTGCAAAATTGAAAATTAAAAGTATTTAAAAAACGATCATTTTTTCATTAAAGTATTTTTCGAATAAATAGGCAAACTAGCTAGTTCTATGACTGGGTATTGGTGTTTTGCTTAGGAGAAGAGAGAGCCGAAACTAATACGAAATTTAAGAGAATAGACAACATGATAAATATTAGTTCTGGGCTCTAGATGCATTAAAAAGAACTTATCTTTCATATATCATTGTTGTTACAGATTCCAAATTGAATTATAGAAAAATAATAAATTTTCAATTCTATAAATAACTTTGTTTTATTGTACATTTACATATATCGTTTTTATACAATGAAAAATATTTGTCATAACTATTTTTACAAAAAAAAATTAGTTTGAAGTGTTTGCTAGATGCCCAGTACTGTTTTCCACTATTTTAAAATACGATTACATCACGAATAAAGGCAAAAATACAAAACATCAAACAATAATCTTAAAAAAATACAGGTGTCTGCAGAGAGACAATTCACAAGTTTACAACATTCGCTCGACGCGCATCGCACGTATATTTAGGAACAGGTACGTATATTTTAAAGAGAAAAGAAAGAAAAAAGGAGAATGCTAGTAGCGAAATAAAAAAGGAATTGTCGATTACTTGAATAGTTAGTTAACACTAAACATAAAAATTCAATGTTCTTTGTCAATAATTTTGCATAATTACAAATTTGTAACGTGACCCAAAATGAGGAAAAATAAATTTGCTTAAATACTCAGTTACTAAAGGATAGGGGTTACGGGAGGAGGGTCGAAGTCCTTAAAAATAAAAAATTATTCGTCATATACACCTGTACGTACACAATAATTATGGCATCCTGAATGTCTTTTGCTGAAAAGCACCAAAGAGGGCTCCGCCGCTCAAATATACAATTATTCGTTTATTTCAAAGATCGGCAACTTTTCATTGAAAACTATTATATTTAAATCTAAGTAAGAATTTGCAAAATACTTAGTTAATTTTCCACTTAATTACGATTCAGTATAAAAATTATACTAAATATCATTTAAAAAACGGTGCATTATGGCATGAATAATCTAACTAAAGTCTAAAAAGCTGACGATCTTTGTATCATTTAATTATTAATATTATTATCAATTTTTTAATAGCCTTTAACAATATTAATTTCAATTTCGCCAAATCGCGCCTCAGGGCGATTTGCATATGTATCTATTACGTCTTTTGTCTACTACTTGCTCTTTGACACAAGCGATACAATATTTTCATGTGAAAGAATCGTCTCGTGCTCTTTAGGCATCGGGCGAGTTTATCGACGCACTACGACTAGAAATCACGCGTGTGTTATCGTCCAAGTGCCTCGAGCGACTTGCATAAAATTTTCCGCTGTCATTACCGTTGTTTCGGCTTGTCATCGTTTGTTTCCACAGATAATGCTTTATAGATAATCGAAACTCTATGATTTAACAGTTTTTTCATTCTCTCATACCTCTATTAGAATGTTTAACAGCATGTCGTGCACAATGCGCGCGCGCGTTTACGCTATAACCAGTGGCTCATCGTCAGAAAAGCCTCGAATCACAGGACTGTCTTCTTCTTCTGCAATAAGAAGTAATGATTTATTACTTATCAAGTTAAATTTAGTTTTTTTATTTTGAAAAATACAATAGAATGAGTAACTTATTAAAAAAAAAAAATTAATTTAAGATGACAAATTGAAGGTAATGCAAAATTTTAAATATTTAATTTATAAATTAATGATAAAAATTACCTAAACCGGTATCAACTGTTCCAGGGAACGTCGCTTGACCTCGTCTCGTATCGTAATGGCTGTTGGCAAATTGTGTAAAACTATTGGACAATCGTCTATGCCGAATGACAAAGTACGCGAGAGCCGCGCCCAGAGCTACCACAAGAAGGCAGATTGGTATGGCAAGAGAGAGAATGCTCGATGTATTCATTGGCTCGGGCCATGCTGTCACTGCAAAAAAAAAACAACAAACATGAAATTATTCACATATTTCCATACAGTGAGTATCATAATCAATTAATACTAACGTCGCGATTCGACAGTGCTGAAGACCTCACTCGGCTCACTCCTGTATCCGTCCTCGGTTACGAGCCTGACGGCGAAAGCGTAAATCGTGTCTGTCCTGGCATTTGGGTAAATATAGGGCGGCTGAGTAGCTTTATGCACGGTTGCTGTTTTCTCATTCACCGTATGTTCGTTCTCGTTGATCAATATCTCGTAATGATAACTGGTAATGCTCGGCGGCAGTTGTCGTTCTTGCCAGTAGATGAGATAATTGCCCTTATCGAAGATAACGCTGAGCTGATGAGGCGGTGGAATGGGCGGCGCGTTGTACCAGACCGATTGACTTGGTATCGCACCCTCTACATCTGTGACCAGACTAATGTTGTAAGAACCGCCGTATTTCATGTTGCGGAACGTATGTTTTAGCACCGTCTCATTCGTTGGTGGGAGCGTGTAGACGTGTGGAACTGAGGGCCTACCCGGAGTGAATTCTGTCACAGTAAGCTGCAAAGAATTGCATATTGTAGTTTTGTGAATGTTGAAAAGATGCATTGTAAGGATTGACAGTGATGATTCTTCTTACCGTGTAACCGATTGGCTCGCTCATGATGGGACAGCTCGATGACCATGAGACAATCATCGTATCAGCTTTCTCGGCGCGACTTACTCGCAGCCTCTTGGGAGGTGCCTTGGCATTGAAGTGAGTCTGAACGGTCACAGGCTGGCTCAGAGGTCCAGCGCCGTATTCTGTATTCCTCACGCCAACGGCGAAGATGTAGGATTCGCAAGCTTCGAGATCGCGAATGGTTATCGTTTGGTTCGTCGTCAAGAATTTATAATCTGAAAGAGTTGAATTTTTGAGTAACAAAGTATATACATATATATATTTTTTAGATTTCTTATGTTGTTCAAAATTCTTACTTTGGTAAAGATCGTGCATGCTGAGCGCGTAGTGTACAGCATATTGCCACTTAACCTTCCTATTACTTTTCGGCGGATCCCAGGTGAGTTTGACAGTCGTGCCTTGCGACTTGATTAGCAGAGGCTCGAGGACTGTGATCGAGGGCAGAGGCTGGTCTTTGGTCATTCCCGTAATAGACGATGTCTTACCAACATAATTCTTCTTGGTAGCACCGACTTCGAAGGTGTAACGAGTGCCGGGCGCCAGTGAGTCCACGGTGTACATATTGTTGTTACCAATGGTGTACGGCTGGATCACAGGGTAACCGAGAGGAGCACGCGGCGTGATGATATAACCATCGGCGGAGTCGATCTTCTTCCAGCTAAGGGTCACCGAATGATTGGTCTTGTCGACGACCTTGAGGTCCTCGATGTGATCGATGTTAGCCGCTCCATCGAACGTAATTGTTTCCACATGCGAGGATCGGGACGCATACTCCTTGTTCTTGGCGATCACCCAGAAAGAGTAGTTTTTATTCGCCTCGAAGGCAGTATCGATGATTACACTAGTCTTTTGCTGCGTATGGATGGTCATCGGCGGAATGGGTGGTGTCATGAATAAGTCGTAACCGGTGATCACTCCATTAGGTTCCATAGGTGGTATCCAGGAGACTTCAATGCGTGTTCCGTTCTTCTGCTGGACCTGGACGCTCCATGGCGGGCTTGGGATGTACTCGCCCGTCATTACGGGCAAATACTTGGCAGGTGGGAAGACCGTTGGCTGACCCTTTATCTTTACGTAAACAGTAACGTTGTAGCGAGTGTAAGGTTGAAGATTGGTAAATTGATACTCGGTGTCCTCAATCCATCGGCTGGCATTAGTCCATGAAGCGTTCGACTCAGCATGTGCAATCGACGGCAAGAACTCGAACGTAATATTATTCGGTATTGGCATCCACCAGAATAAGAATAGACTCGTTGCATTTGTCGATCTCTCATCTACGCCGATATTGAGTACCTGTGATAAAATACGATAACATATTAATACTACAGAAACTTCACCACGGGCATGACAAAATATTTTTCGAATGAATCTTCAAATGTTCACCTGGTAGACTCTGGTATTGTTTTTCTCGCAATTGCTCTCGTCGAATCCATCGTAACAATCCTGTTTGCCATTACAATAAGCCGACAAGGGGAAACACCGCGTATTGTCACAAGGGAAATAACCAGTAGAGCAGGAGGTGGTCGGTGGTAAGCTCGGATTGGGTTGATGGCATCCCCTCTCATCGGTACCATCGGGACACTCCGCAATTCCGTTGCAGACGTTCGTTAGTGGTACGCAAGAACCGTCAATCAAACACTTGAATTGATCTTCTTTACATCTATATATAATCATTAGAATTATTTTTTAATACTTAAAAAATATACAAACGATTTTTTACTTGAACATCAATTCCATGTAGCTTACCCAAACGGCCCGTTACTACAGTACAACTCATCCTCTCCTGTAGCACAATCCTTCGATCCGTCGCACATCCAAGCTGTTTCAATACACTCGCCGTTAAAGCACTGGAATTGGAAGTCTCGACATACATGCGGATGCTCTGCACTCGTTGGCGCTATTGTAGTGAAATAAGTGTCGGGTAAACCACATCCAATCTCGTCAGAATCGTCACCACAGTCGTCCACGCTGTCACACTTCCACCAATATGGCACGCATTTCTTGTTTTTACACATGAACATCCAGTCGTTGCACGTATTGGTCGGCAGAATCGGCGGCGTCGGCACCGGAGGATGAGGATCCGAAGATGTGCAGTTGGCCTCGTCTGAGCCGTTCTGACAATCTATGTCACCGTCGCATACCCATGATTTGTAGATGCAGCGATGACGTTTATCCTCGCCGTTGCAGTCGAATTGCCATACCTGTTAAAAAATATAAATAATGATTTTTAGTATACTTTGATTAAACATTTTGTCGTTCATAGATTATTGTCCTGTAGAAGTTACGTACTTCGCATTCGACACTTGTACAGTCATCTTCGTCACTGCCATCTTCACAGTCGGTTTCACCGTCGCACTTCCAGGTTTTTGGAATGCAGTTGTTGTCTGATTTACAGGAGATTTCATCAGATTTGCAAGTACTAGGTGCCACTGATGAAGTGCAGTTCTTCTCGTCCGAGCCGTCGCGACAATCATCTTCACCATCGCACAACCAGCGGTGAGATATACAGCGACCATTTTGACACCTAATAGCAAACATTTCATTAAGAATTAGAAAATTAAGTTTTAAATAATTTCTATAAATATTATTAAATTATTTCTAAAACAATTAAACAATTAAATCTAAAATATTTAAACAATTAAGAGATGTAATTACGAAAAAATGTCGGTATAAAATGAAAAAGAAAAGAAAAAACAAACCTGAATTGCGTGTCTGTGCAGTTAGTGTACGTGCAGTTCATTTCATCTTTTCCGTCCTTGCAGTCGCGATCGAGATCGCACACCCAATATCTCGGTATGCACTTCTCGCCGTCGCACGTGAACGTGTTCGGTTGACACTTGACCTTGTTGCAGTGATTCTCATCAGAATGATCACCGCAATCATTATCACCGTCGCATTTCCAGAAGTCGGGGATGCAAATACCGTTGTCGCAGGCAAACTGATTGGAAGCGCAGCTGTTAGCGACACGCGGGCATGTCGAGTTGTCGAAAGGTTTGACACCGCCTGGACACATGCATTTGCCGTCCTGCATGACCATACCGTCCGGACAGAGACATACAAAGCTATCATTCGGAGCTCCGAGACAGATGTGCGAGCACTGCGTATTATTAGTACACTTGTTCGTACCCGTTTGTACACTGTGTGCATATACCTAGACGGAGATAGATTTATTAATGATTGCGAACATATTCGTTTTATGAGTAATAAATAGTAAAAATAAATTATTCAAATTACTTTTAAGTCCATGAGACCAGCAAGTTGTCCAATAATGGGTGTAATGCCATAGCCATGATCTTTGTCAGCAACGAAAATCATTGATTGCTTCCAGTCATCCCAATACATGTGGTCTTTAAATACGGCTACTGCAAACGGATGTGATACACGTTCGTGGTTCTGAATGATTTTCTTGAAACCGTTGCCCTCGAAATCTGAGGAACCAATGTAGTCCTGTCGTGCGTCTACCCAATATATACGCTCAGCAATGTGGTCGATTGTAATACCTTAAAAAATATATCAATTCAATAGATATATAAATCTCTGTACACTTTTTAAACTAAAAACACTAAAACTATTGGGATTGAAACTAACCATTAGGCCATTCGACTCTGTAGTGGAACAGTTGTTTAACGTTGCTACCGTCGAGATTGGCTCTGTTAACCGATGCATTACCAGGGGCCCAATCAGTCCAGAACATGTAACCCATTTTTGGATGTACAGCAATGCCTCGAGGCTTCTGCACGTTGTTCGGTCCCAAAATCGTTCGTCTCATTCTACCCGCCGTTGAAATGTCAGTTCTAATGATTTGAATCCTCATACGCACACCATCGACAAAGTAGAGTACGTTCGACACCCAATCAAGAGCCATACCCTCAATCGAGCTCAGATCAGTTTCAACGAGAATTTCCGGATAACTCTTGCCGTCCCGGAAGCACTGACGACCAATCGTATCATTCACAATGTCTGCCCAGTACAGACAATTATTTTTCAGATCGAATTCGATGGCGATGACATTCTTCAAGTCGTGCACCGGGAGCACTTCGAGTTTCTGCTCTCTGAGATCAATACGGGAGATACGCTCGCGCTGCGCGACCAGAAGGAATTCGCTAACTTCCTCCATCGGACAAGGGATCTAAACATTCATTGAAATTCAATTATTATTTCAAAGTACACATAGCATACTCTCAACTAACCAAATGAATTCTTTGTATAAAAGAAATGTACCTGGTCAGGTTCAAACATTTTTGCTCTACCACCAACGCAGTCGTCATCAGGAATCTTGAAATAACCCTTTGTGCGATTATAGAAATTTCCCGGTGTGCAGGTTTTGGGCACCAAGTATGGATCGTAGTCGAGGGTTTTATTACGTATGCACGTGTACGACGGCCACTGGGCTTTCGTCTGTCTAATAAATCCGTAATCACACTGATAGTCGACAGCGTCGCACGGACAAATTTCCACTCGCACCGGTCGGTCAAAGTTTACTCCGGTATAACAGTTGGAACGAGCGCTTCGGCGTTTGTACGTTTCTTTGCGACCGAGAACGCAGGTCGATGATACGTCCTGTAAAAAATCAACGATTAACCTACGAATGTTAACAACAAACACATAATAAAATTTTTCGATGAACTTAAGACTCAACTGTCACTTCTATTCACCTAGTAATAAGAAAAGAGCGACTTACCGCAGGAGTGGCAGGCGACCAGAACTTGAAATCATCGTCCGTACAGTTCCTAGCAAACACCTTGCTCAGATCAACCTTAATGATCAACCACTGATGTTGTCCACTACCAGATCCAAACATCGTGAATACCGTGGTGTTCTCGCCGGGTTCGGTCATCAATCCATAAACCCTTAGCATCTTTTCGCTAAACTCAAGCGTCTGCCAGGTCTCGCCCTCGTCAATCGAGTACGACAAATCCTTTGTGTCACCCCTCATCTTGAAATACTTCACTGCCACGAGGACACCGCCGTGATCGCCCATATTGAAGAAATAATAATCCTGTAGGACTTGCTTCCACGTGAGACCAGCGTCACGCGATACGTACAGTGCTGGATGGCCCTTAAGACTGGTACCAATGACGCCGGTAGCCATAATTATACCAGGGGCCGATTTTGAACTCATGATCGACGCGGCTCGAGATACCGGATATAACTGGCTGAATTTCTGACTGAGATGAAGTGAACATGTTTCCGGCTGGCACTGGTTGTAGAAACCCTTGTGATTGAGTTCAGGTGCCTTGATGCGGTTCCACGTAACACCATGGTCATAAGTGATGAGAGAGAGCAGATGCTCCGGTCCGAGTGAGTGGAGCTTTGGCGTACCCTGGACCTGAGACGCGATGTAGATGCCTCGCAGACCCTCGACTTTGTACAACTCCGTGAAAGCCTCGTCAGCTACGTCACTGCGAAATTTCAATTCAATTGATTTAATGAAAAATTCACAACACACACACACATGCGGATTGTTAATTTTAACCCAGATGTGGTTGTTGACGTATTTTAATAAAAAATGTATTACAATAACGGGCACCAAACAATGCAAGATGAATAAATAATGAATAAAATAACACGAGTGCGCGCAGCATTTCATGAATAATTGAGACCACAATTTTGACGTATTAATAAAACAAATTTTAGCAGCGAGATCGCATCCATCGTCAAATATTAATAAAAACAACGCCGCCCCCGATTTCTCGTCGACGAACAATTCGTACATATATAATCCCTCGCTATATAAACCGCGTGGTATTAAAAATTCGCGGTATAAACGCAATCTCACTCACTTCAGCCAGCTATCCATCCATGTATTGTTCGGGAAGAACGTGAGAATATTGGGCAGCGAGAGTATAAACTTGGCGCCGTTGTGATCGACCAGCTCGGATATATACAAATTGACAAGACTCTCTGTATGGGAGACAGCAACGAAGACACGGTCGAAGGATACATCAGCAATGTGGTATTCACGACGGCCGAGGTCTGTGTCGAATTGCGCCTGAACGAATGGCTGGTTCTTATAGGAGACGTAGAGGTCCAAGCCCTGTATCGTATTCTCCATTGGGTCTTGAGTTGTTGGTGGAAGGCCCTGGATTTAGAAGAAACAAAGGTGAATTGATTGATTGGTTTGATAGATATTTATATAGATGTGTATGTTTGTTTGTCGCAGTATGAGCAAAGGTCGCGCGAAATTAAGACAGTGTGGTGCGGAGAATCGATTGCTCGAAATCTAGTTCATGGCGCGGTCTGCGGAGTGTCGATGCATGCAGTGCAACCCAATTTGCAAATTCTTCGCGGTAAAGTATAAATACATATGGTATACATATAAATATGTACAGATTTTATATCGTGAAACAGAAAAAAGAGAATAAAAAAATAAACGGTTTTTAATTTTTGTACATTGATGAAAAAACAATAGGAAATATATATATACCTCCGCGCTAAAGCACATAACGTATTAAAATCTCATTCTACCACAATTCCACGGTTTATACAGCCCGCCATAAACTTTTTAAGACGTTCTCGATACGCGTCGCAAAAATCGAGCCAATCAATGGGAAATAATCTCGAAACGACTTTATATACGAAGGCACGCGTGCGCTGTACATAAAAGAAAAAGAAAAAATTTACGACTGCGAGCTCGAATACAGGCGCGGGTAATATACCTACCTTTTTCGTGGCGAACATGTAGTCACCGCGTATCTGAAAGTCTTCGACGCCACTGATGACCTCAGTGTAGTTGCGTCCGTACCATTGCTTCCACGACCTGTGGCCGAGGTCGATGACGTTGTTCTGACCGGAAGGCTCGGCGCGTTCGATAAGCAGATGCTTCGGCCTGCTGTTCGTCCAGAAGAAGGCTTTCACGTATTCGTGCAATATGTTCCAAGTTTTGCCACCGTTCATCGTTATGTACAGCTTTTGAAATAAAACAAAAGATGAGCGTGAATATATACAGTTTTTTTTAACATTTTAGAGGAATATCATTGAAAATTGTGGGAGTATTTGTATAATTGAATTAAATTGTGCAATAACTGTACAAATTGTTGAATGCATTCTTTAAACGTGAAATATTTCACGTAAAATGGAAAAACATCATACGTTCAATAAACAATATAGAGCGAGTGATTTAACGAAAAACTGAATTTAAAGCTTCAAAACGTTCTATACCAATTAAAAATATATAAAAAAAAAAACCTCATACATAAAATCTGAATGATAATTTTAGTGCATTTTTGTTTCCGAATGAAAATTTATTTCTAATCACTCGTACATGCTTTCGTTACATTGATTGCATTTTTCAAAGAAAAAGCTTTACAATATTTTTAAATAAATTGATACGAAATAAAAGCTGGATAAAAACTATTGATGATAGGTTTCTTAATTTATATATAAATAAACGTAGATACGAGTAGATTTATTTTTGACGCTTGAATAAAGTATTTTGAAATTATCGATACGTCAGTAATCAAGAACCAAAAAACAAAAAGTAATAAAATCAATCGATCATGGATATAAACAACTTTCACAGTTTATTAAATGGCTATTTAATTTAATAGTATCGAGCAGTTTATATAGATAAGTATATTCACGGCAGCAGCTCCATATATATATACGAAAGCCATTAAAATTAGCGCATGTAAAACTTTCATCGATATCACGCAGAGTTTATGGATTCTCAATAAATTGAATATACATATATATATACATACAATTTTATCACGTGGACTACTTTTTCCACTTTGGAAAATCCCCATTGTTTCTCCCCTCAACTATCGACTGACCATTCAAAACTTTCGATCTCACGTTATATATATGCATATATTATTATACACCTACCGATTGTTATATTTACCCAAATCCAATGTTTAATTTCATTGTCAAAAAATGAAAAAGAGAAAGTATATATACATACCTTGCGGGCGGGCGTCGTCTTGTCCAAGACAAGTAGTATGAGGGCGTTCGACTCGTCCTCCGCATTGTCATAGAAGGCAATCTCACTTGGGCTGAAGTCGAGCTTGATTCGCTCGATGTCACGACCATGATTGTGGGTAATGAATATCAACTGGTTCGCACTGTCAGCAAACACACACTGAAACACACACACACACACATACAAGTCGTTAGTAGTAGCAGTAGTAGTAGTAGTAATACGTATGGAGAGAAGAGAGCGAGTGCATTACGCTCGATTATCAAACGCGCGTTACGCGCGGGCTATTTTTGCGCGTCCGCGATTTGTGAAATTGGAATGCCCGCCGCCACCACCGCGCGTGTTGCGAGCACAGTGGAGCTCACTCTCTCGTGTATGTATGTGTGTATGCGCTACACACACACTACTGAATGCGATTTTGTTTTTAAAGTGGATTGCAGCAGCAGCAGCAGAGTGTGAGTATCGTATGTTTTTATCGAAAATAACTGCGAATTTCATCACGTTGAAAGCGTATACTTTTCTGCGTTGCTGCTGCTGCATTTTTTTCTCTCTCTATAACGTCGCTTCCTCTCTCGTGCTGCAGCAGAGTCATTAGACGTGTGCGCAGGATGACTGCATTGTAACACGTGCGCGCATTCTCCTTATTAAAAATCGGACTAGAAACTTCTCTAAAACTAGGTCGCGTCGTCGTCGTCGCTGCTGGTTATGATAAAGTCGTTATATATCTATATATGTACGAAAGTCACCTGTCACCGGCTGCTGCTGCTGTTGCTGCTTTCGATGTAATGCGCGTGGGGGGGCGCGTATATGATACATTTTTTTTTCTTCTCTCTCTTCTTTATAGGTATATATCGAGTGCGCGTTAAAACCGCCGGGGCGCGAATATCTGCGCGCGCGTGTGACGCGTTTTATTAACCATAAAGCAGAGGGTATAATGTTTCGTTTACAACCGATATATCGAAATATCCGGCTATATGGCTTTCGCGCGCACCGACCGGCGACTATACGGCGCGCGCGCACACTGTCGCTAATGTGAATAAAAATGCCTCGATATATATATAATTCGTTTTGCCGAGAGAGAATATTGGTTTACGAGTTATTGTGTAATTTATGAACATTATCGGGTGAAATTGATTTCACGGGAGGGACCATTAATTATTTAAATATAATAATAAACTTGATTTTTATTTTATTCGCGCAGCGTATATTATATATCTCGCGACGCTTTATTCGTTTCTATATTCAAAAGAACGGTGATATAAAATATTTTATTTTATATATTATACGTTATACTCTTTCTACACTGGAGTTGCAAAGTTTATACCTCGAAAATCATCAAAAATAAAATTCGCAAAAACTTTTGCAATCCAATTCGATAAATGGAAAACTTTAATCCAAAATAACTTGCAACTGTACGAATTACTAATCAAAAGCAAGCTATATAAACCGTTAACGTACTGCAATATCCCCGTTTATCTCCGTACCCCGATAACTCGAACCTCGCACCGTCTCACTATAGCACCCCTAAACGAACCACAAGATTCGCCGCAACCGCCCGACAACAACAACAACAACGACAACCGCGTACGTGTGTTGTACGCGCGCACGCTGCAACTCAACTATATATATATATATATATATATATATATATATATATATATACACTCACCAAGCTGTTTCTCGTCGGATGATTGTAGAACTTGTCGAGTGTCGCGTACTTGGCGTTCGGCTCGTCCGACACCTTGAAGCTCTCGGTCTTGTTCTGAAAGGTGTCACCGTAATCGTAGCTGATGTATACGGCGCTCGGGCTGAGCACCACGGGTACAGTCGTGCCGAAAGTACGAGGCAGGGGATTGCTGTCACGAGCCAAACAGATTATCACGTCCGAACCCTCGCCTACCCAGTGGACCATCAGCTGCTGGTGCGAGTCGTTTAAAGCGTTCACCTGGAAATTCAATATAATGCGGTTTATGTCGATGTGTATCGTTTTGTATTTGTTGGTTGAGATGTATATGTAAGGGAAGGAGGTGGGCTAACAGCTGAAGGTGTAGTAATTTTGTCACAAATTTTAATTTCAATTTACTTTTCGGGATAAGTTTACTGTGGTAATTTGACTGCAAAATTTTGACTGCATCATCATTTCATTCAGAATATAAATTCAATTTATTAAACTGTATAATAAAAAGCACGAATGAAACATAATAAATTGAATTTATTTTTACGGGTGAACAGTTATTTATAATTAAAAAATATGTTATTTCAATAGTAATTAAAGAGTATTAATGAATACGTGTCAAAGCAAATATTTGATATTCACTTTTTATATAAAATTTAAAAGAAAAATTTTCCAGTAAATTGGAGAGTTTTACGAACGGATTCTCGCCGACTTTACTTTCAACTCTCCTTTAATAAAG
Organism: Torymus tubicola; assembly: GCA_035583055.1. Lineage (NCBI taxonomy): Eukaryota > Metazoa > Arthropoda > Insecta > Hymenoptera > Torymidae > Torymus > Torymus tubicola. Next base: position 27,099,740 of record JAWWEQ010000055.1, read on the forward strand.
GATTCGAGTAAACGCGATTTCATATTCAACATATTTTAAAAGGAAAGTCTTCCAGTTATTTGCTCAAAGCTTTAATCAATAATTACTTTGATAAGGATACTTTAGTCCCCCTTATCAAAGGGGCAGCTTTTAGTAAAGGATTTGTCTTGCTCCCAAGAGATCGTTTCACTTTATTCCACCCTAAATCATCTGACGGGCTTGCCGAGTACAAATTGCTTTAAAAAGAACCGGCGGATCTCTTTGAGAAGACGCGATGGGGCGTAGAATAGGAACGGTGACGAGTTGGAGAAAATAAGTCAATTAAATTTTCCGAATTAATGAGCTTGTGTCGCGCGAAAGAATGCGCTTGTGTTTGCACTTTCAAAACTATTATTCGATTCATTATTTCCCTCCCCTCTCTTACTTTTTATGTACATGCTTTTCATGATACAATAATTAATTAGCTATAAGAGAAAAACTTAATTTCGTAAAATCACCGTTGCCGCATACTTCGTCGCCGTGCGTGTGTAAATTACTCTGACATTCGTTTTATATATGCCTGCAGGCGAGGGAAATTAATTTTATCGGTTTCCACGTTGCTACTTGCACATATAAGCACTCTTTTATATTCAAAATAAATTGCTTTTATTAAAAGGACGCTTAATTAATTCCTTTGATATTTCAGAGATTTTAATAACTTTACGCGAGCGCTGACATTAGTAAATTAAAATCTCCCGTTGAAGAATGCATATAAAAATTGTGCAGCATACATATATATAACATCTGCTTTTAAATATAAGTAACAAAGTGATACGTGATGGAACAAAATAATCTACTTCGGATTGACAGCATTTTAACTAAATTGAATAAATTCACAGTATTTACTCTCTCATATAATAAAATTATGTCCTCATGATTAATTCAACTACTTATTAATTATACATACAAAAAGATATATTGAAGTAACAAAAGAAATGAAAAATTCTCAGTTTTTTTTGTCATTATCAAAGTTTTCTCAGGGTATAAAGGTAACCTCCTCGGATTAAGAGATATCTTAGCGCGAACTCTTATCGAAACACAAATACCCACACTTGCCATAACAGACGAACCAAAAAAAGGGAAAAAATCATTTCAATGTACATACAGTAGAGCCATTGTAAAACAGAAATATCTCTTTTTATCGTACAAATAATACGCAGAAAAATTTTTTCATATAACTCTACCCAATCGCTATAACACCATATTTTAACCCTCACAGATATACAAAACGCATTCATACATATATATATACAACGTTCGTTCACATCCATTAGACATTACTCCTTTTGCTCGCGCAAAAATCACAGCTCCTCCGAGTAAAGCGCACCTCAAAGACTTCACTCATCCTCTGCTCTACTCTGCGCTTCCCAAAAAAAAAGTGACATCCAAAAATCCCTCGCGATAAACCTCTTTCTCTCTCTCCCCTTCTCTCTCACTGGCGCGTCTATTCACCACAGATCCCTTCAACGCTCCATTCATACCGAATATTCTCGCCTCCACCTCCTTCTTCTTCTCTCTCTCTCCCTCCCTATCTCCCGAAAACTCCCCCGACAATGGGCGCGTCTCTTTATCGTTCCCCGACAGTATATCTATCTTTCTCTCTGCTCTGCTCGTCGAAAGACCCGTCGTCGTCGCCGCCGCCGCCTCCGTCAATTGCCTTATCGTTCCATTATATTCAAGAGAGACAGAGTGCACGAGAACATGTAGGAAGAGTATATATGTACGTATATGAGTCACTATACGCGTATTATATACGTTCACTAGTGTATATACATATATATATACGACCGAATGCGGGCATGCAACTGTTTACGCCAATTGTCTCGCCTATATATATATATATGTGTGAAGAGGAAGAGGTGATGTGGGCTCTGATGAGAGACGTAGATGCTGCGTTGTATATGCCTATGGAAGTGATTGTGTATGTGTATAGGGTATAGGGGAAAGCCCAGACTATAACGCTGTGCGGATATTGTCTAAGATCGTAATACTTGTTAGGTGTGTTGCTGTATGAGAGAAAGAAGACGACGACGGGTATGTATATGATCACGTGATGATCGTATAGGGTAAATATTAAAGGATGACTCGTGGGAAAGATAAAAAATGCGAAAGGTATTACACAATGCCGCGTAAATCCTTAAAAGAGTTTAATGTTTCGTAATTTATGAATTGTTTTTCAGACCTGGAAAAGAAAGTGGCCGTTGCTTTTGAGAAAATAACTGCGCGAAGTGGGTATTTAGCAGAGTTGAAAACGTATTATACATATATATAGCTATACGCTTATTTTATATACACCGGGCTTATTATACCCGGTTATCTTTATTATTAAGTGTAAAACTTTAATGCTCACGGCAATTCTTATACAAAAGAAATGTTACCCGCCAAATACATTCATACAATTATATATATACACACACATACGATAAAACAGAAATAATCAAAAAGGTTTAATATTATATATCTGCTCTCGACGCGTGCATTCACTATCAAACCCGCATATATATATTACAGACAAAATCCAATTTTCTCTGATATCATCTATACACAATGTAATAATTTCAAAGCATTCGATCTATCTTGAACCTATACAGTCATCGCTTCTGACTCACATCAATTAATCTTTTCCTCCTCCTTCGTCGCGAAATTTCTCGCGACGTCTAAAGTCCAACTCACCTCAACCCAACACACACACACACACACACACACACACACACACACACACACACACACACACACACACACACACAGAACCGCGCGTCTCCTCAAGCAGCGACATACGTACGCGTACTGCCCGTATATGTCCACACGGTCGTGTCGCGGGTGCCGTACCACGCGAAAACGCCTTATTCGCTGCGCAAACTGTGCGCAATTTACGCCGAACTCGTGCGACTCTCTCTCTGTCTCTCTCTCGCTCTAGCGACGTAAATAAATAAAGGCCGTCTTCCACAAGGAGGGGAGAGAGAGAGTAATTAACGCTTTGTGTCGACTCCTCGCTCTATTATCTCAGCTGCGTACCACCATCACTATACCGTCGTCATACCGCTGTGCTGCTGCTGCTATTTTCGCGAGACTGCGATATACTACTGCACATCAGTAACGTTCGTGGAACACCCGGAGGGCGTTTAGCGCGAGGATGTATCTTTCGTTTTTTTTTTCTTTTTTATTGTATTACAGTATATAGAGGCGAAGGTGAGTTATCGATGTCGAGGGAGAGAGAGAAAGAGGTTAGCTCTACCCAGCGCGAAATGATCTGGATCGAAGGGGTTTACTGGGTGGATTTATGGCTTCGGTACGAGAGACTTATACGTGTGTATGTATGTATGTATGTGTGAGAGCTTTTTTTGGGGACGCGGATTACGCGCGTGATGGTGGTGGTAGTGTCGTTTCCGCTGCTTGTAGTAGTGGCATGCAGGGTCAGTATAAAGAGAGACCGCGGGAGACGGGATTTTTTTTTCGTAATTACTTCGATTGGTGCAGTGTGGTATTTGCTATGTGGCGATTGATGGTCGTGGAAAAATGGTTTACTGAGTTTGAAAAAAAAATTGATAAACTTTTTTTTTACTTCTCTTTCTGTAAAGTTTCTGTCTGGAGCTGATTAGTTCGTGTAATTAGAGTTAGTGTATATGTGGATGCGCGCGATAATTGAGCCGAGGAGATTCATATGGCAAATTGGTTTCGAATTACCACAACAGAGCTGCGTTGTTCTTAAAGTCTGGGAATATTAATCCAATCAGTCATTTGATTCATCGTGAAAAATTATCAACTTTTCAATATTATTATACTATTCAATGGTTACATACAACATAAATTCGACTCTCAACCGCGTAGTTTATCCGTAATCCGGTAGATTATAACAACAACAATACACGCAGAATATATATCGACCGCAGTGTATTATTTAGAAATAAAAAAATGAATAAACGGATGATTTACTGTGTATCGTTTATGAATACTAATACCCTCGATCGGCTTGTTCACTGAACTATTTGCTCATTCAATATAACTCCGAGAATTTAGTAATACCATAGATTCCAATCGTATAATTAATTATTACGACCCTAGTTATTATTATTATTATTATTATTATTATTATTATTATTATTATTATCCGAGTGACCGAATCGCTTCGACACGATCATAACAATGGAATTATCTTATTGAATCCGCGTTGATTTTCATCGCTGCGCCGCACAATATGATAGTTTCCATACAGACGATCCCCTCTTCTTTTAGAACCACACACTACACGCAAAGTAGAAACCTCGAACGCGATTACTCACTTTTTTTTGTTACTAATGTTCATATATACATGCAAAAAACATCGCGATATCGCGAACGCGAATGCGTAATGCGCGCACCATTATCTCGCCGCCGCAGCGAAACTTTCGCGTGAGCGAGCGTGACTTATTCAAACGGCTGACACGTATGATACTTACGCGACGACAACGACGACGACACTGTGTTAATTTTACAACAACGTTGTATGTTGTGCTTAGGTATAGAAGCGATTTTAGCGAATTTGCGAAACACGTCGCGTTGTTCGCGAGTACACATGTTTATATATTGACGTGAAAGTTACAGGGTGAGCGACACTTTTATGAATGTTTCTTGACACTGCTGTCGCTGCGTTATTTAAACTTCGAAAGAATATAAATTTGCAAAAAGAGTTATCGCTGCATTGTTTTGTAAACTCGTACGAGCTTTTTATCAGTGTGTTTCGTCGTGTAGAGTAAAAAAGAAAAACGTTAGATAAATATTTATGAAATGTTTTAGGAGCTGATAATTGTATACATAAGCAAAAGTGAATATACTATATATGCTTTTTGCGTGCTTAAACAGCGAGTATTATATTTAATAGACACTACATTATTGTAAATCAAAAACGCGCAGATACTTCAGTTTTATAAAATCTACGTAAACTCTCCTTCGACTTCAACGTTCTACACTCTCGAGCTATTATAATGACCTTGCTATATATGTATGCGTTAAAGTTGGATAAAAAAAACGTGCGGCACATATAGAAAAGAGAGAAAAAAAAGAAACCAACCGTCGCGCCATATTTGCTCAAACCTCAAAAAATTCCTTTTTACTCATAGGATATATCGAACTTATATTTGCCTGAGCGCGACACAAAAGCCGCAGTGTAGCTCCGAATCTACCGCAAAACCGAAACTCCCATACCTCCCCGTAGTTTCCCAGTATGAGAGGGGGAGGAGAGAGGCAAATATAATTTTCAACTTTTCCTTTAACAGGGCTACGTATATGTATATATACGCGCTACGCGTACGCGGGGCAAAATCACGCCTGAAAAATCACAAAGAATGACGATTATTTGAAGTAGCGTCGCAGCACAAAGCTCTCTCGCTCTCTCTCTCTCTTTCCCTCTTCTCGGTTCCAGGTCTTTGAAGTGCCCTATTGCCAGAGAGCGTCAAAGGGTTTTTTTCTCTATATACATCCCTGCTCGCCTTCGTAATCACTGAAATGAGGCAGCAGCCGTGTGGTACTGATACACGCATAGTATAGAAGTACGAGAAAAGAAAAAAAAAAGAAGAAACGTAGAGTCGCACGTCTGGTGAAACGCGCGCGCGCGGTCGATTTAACAGTATACGGATATTAAGCGGAAATTGCATCGCGCGGTGTGAGAGAGAGTGTCGATCGGTTGCATGCGCGCGCGCGCCCGGCGAAAAGTTGATGGATGGGCTATATACAATGCGCGTGGTTTTACGAGTGTCAGCGGTTAGGTTGTATATATATACGTATGTGTATGTATGGTAATTTACGTGTGGCTACCGGAATTCTCACTGGCGCGATTAGAGGGAGTTATATATAGAGAGGCGTGAAGAAGAGAGGGTGAGAGAACCCGTTGATTTGTCTAATTTGTGATTATTAATTGAACGTACTGCATATATCAGCATTGATAATGGGTATAGGATGTAGTAAAAATACATTGGGAGGAAGGGATTCGCTATATACGGATGGTTAAAAATAGAAACGCGTTTGCGTTTGACATCAGTTGTTATCGGCGTTTCGTCATTGGGTTTCCATTAATTAGCAGGGTAAAATTTATTCTGTACCCCACCGATCTCTCTCACAATGAAAATCGTAGAGCTGACCGACTGCGAACACTTGAAAATTAAATGCCATCCTGCTGCAGCAGGTCTCCCCCCCCCCTCTCTCTCTCTCTCTATACGATAGATCTAACGCAATTATTCAAACCCCTTTAATTCGATATAAAATTTACTTCGTAGTCTCTCGAATTCCCCACGCTCTCTCGGCTCGTTATTTATTTAATTTAAAGGTATATATACCCTCTCTCTCTCCCTCTTTCTCTTCGTCGATGAAATATAACAATAACTCAGACATTTTTGAAAAAGCAGTCGGGTGAAGAAGAATCTACATATCGAAATAATCTATTCATGCAGTAGTCGAAAATAGTTGACTTCAATTGATATCGTAAATTTGTATCGATTGTCGTATATCTATATACTCTCTCTGAGTTCATCGACGTTCTATACTCCCTCAACCTATATTTTATATAAGCCCCAACAACAAAATACACAATATGTATATCCGCGAATTTTCTCCCAAGCACTCGTAATACACATATTTTTCATGTATATACACAATAAGAAATGTATATAAAATATCCAGTTCGAAATACACCGCGTATATAAATATACACGTGTGCGCGTGTAAGCGCTTTGTAGAGAGTAAAAATTCTCGGAACCGCTTTAACCTATTCTCGCCCAAGAGGAATTCCTCCCGCTGCTGCTGCTGCAGTTGCCTAGCTACCCACCTTCTGCCTCTCTCTCTCTCCCTCGTTCTAAAAATTTCCATTTTTCCACAGTTGGAGAAAATCCCTTTCGTTTTACACACATACACATACAGATTCTCCTCGTATCAAAATACCCGCGCACGGCTATATGCACACAAGCTTGTACTGCACACTCGCACACATTTTCCGTCTATCGACTCTGCGGGTATAGTGTTACCTGCGCGTACCGCAGCCGCAGCAGCAGCGCAAACGAGTCTCTCTCTCTCTCTTCTCGATTTTCTCAAAAAACGTGCGGAGCAAAAAGCTGCTGCTGCTGCTGCTGCTGCTCCGCGCTGCGGCGAACAAAAGAACGTCTGCTCGTCCCTATACTACGAGTCGTTCGCCTCTTGCTCATACGCAGTTGTGCGTGTATCCATGTGTACAAGACTCTCTCTCTCTCTCTCTCTCTCTCTCTCTTACGGAAAATCGCACGAGGAGCGTTGATCATCGATCCCTGTGGTTGCATTTCGCGCGTAGGCGCGTGTGTGCGTATATGGGATGTTGCAGCTGGCAAGCAGACAAGCAACGACGACGACGACGACTTTCGACTTTGCCCCGCGCGCGCGATCTGTCCGATGAGACGCGTGGGTTGGTACGAGAGACGGCACAGCGAGCGATGTATGTACCATTTTTGCACGCGCGAGAGAGTTGCGAAAAATTGCACGGAAATTTCGAGGATCGCGCGATATTATGTGAAGGTTTTCCGCGTATATCCGATGCTGAGTTGGTGAAAAACTTTTTTTTTTCTTTTTTTTTTCGCATTTCAGTTTAATTCGGTCGGATGTCGGAATATGTATGTGTATATACGTGGTATTCGCGGAAACGCTGAATGTACACGTTTTTCGTATTATAAATGAGCGACGATGCGCGATTTAATGCAAAAATCACGATGAAAATTTTCGTCGAGCTGGTAGAAAATCAGGATTTATATATCATACGTATAAAATAATACCCGGTTGAAGAGTTGAAGTCACTTGAACACGAATATGTGTGTATATAATTCTGAAATCCGGTCAAATATCTCTGAAAGTATATAAGCACATATAATGTTTTATCTAAGTATACAACGATACCATATGTATATTCACTTATTCAGAGTGGATTTTACTTATTCGAATTTAGACGATATATATACATATATGTACGTATAATACAGGCAAGTATGTATGCTTGCACATATACTATATCGTTCTCGCATGCGTAATCCCAATATACGAAAGCTCTCGCACTCAACTGACGCAACGTATTATACGCTGCAAGCTTTGATCTTGTCGCGCTCGCTCACATATATATATATATATATATATATATATATATACAATGCGCGCAAAAGCTATCGCGCTGCACACACATACGCGCGTACGCGCTCGACGAGAGCCGGAAATTAATTTCCCGAAGAGTCGTTCGAGAAAGTTCGAGAAAACATTCGCCACTGCTGCTGCTGTGTTGCAATAGTGCGGAACGCACGTTCGCGGAGAACGCGAGCGCGCGCGCGCACGGAGAAAATATCATAAAACTTTGCGAAACTTTTTAACATTTGCATTCCATATGCAAAGCATACCAGAGTAGTAGTAGTAGTAGTAGTAGTAGTAGCGCACGTCGAACAAATGAGTAAAACAAACTCGTTTGTGCATTCTCATACTTAGATGGGTTTATATATACTTTTTTTACCCTTTCCACAACCTATATATATATATATAATGTAATCGAAATTTACATAACAATATTTATGTACTAATATATGTATAAGTCGAATTATTAACGGTATCATCCACCTATTTGCAATTCTTCTACTATATATTCGGCTGTTCACCTGCGGCGTACAATAACGGGAATCGATGTAGATGATATCAAAGCGAATCATCGCCCTCCATATACTCGGTTACCACGCGTGCTTGCATATATAATACAATTAACGAAAAAGCATAGCAACGGGGCTTGTTGAAGGTTTAAAAACGAAATTAACCATAGCACATACTGTAATCCTCTCTCCAATATATACACGCACGAACACGATCGCACGGATATACACCCAATATATCGTAGATTACGTTTTATGATAATCGCGTTCTATTTCGAAGCATCGCCTCTGCCGCTCTCGTGTAATTATTCCAATTTCCGTGTATATATACATATATAGACATCGTACTATCACGAGTAAAACAGTGTTTTCCCACTCACTCCAACAGCGTCCACTCGAAAAAACTACTTCCTTTCCGTCGACGAGGGTATATACGGAATCGATTTCGTTTTCAAAGCGAACGAGATCTCTTCTACCCCCCCTTTCCCCTCCTTTTCCTCCTTTTTATCCACCCTTCGATTAAATATCCTTTGGACTATTCTATAT
>JAWWEQ010000055.1:27109018-27272441 GCA_035583055.1 Torymus tubicola
ATATACGTTGCTCCAGTACACTTGTTTTGTTTTTCACGTGTATATATATAATGAGATTTGCGTGTTATCTGGAAATGGATGCATGAGAATCGATCTTTATTAGATGCGACTTTATCGCGTAATCGGCCTCTGATCCCAATCTTCTCTCTGCATATACCGAATGATAAAAGTTCTTCATCCATCACTCTTATCGATCGCTTCTCTTTCTATATATATACATATATGATGACAACATATCCACTCTCGGCAAAGCTGATTTTTTTTCTCTCTAATAAAAATCGCAAATAATCCAGCTGGCGCACTTTACAAATCCGCCACTATAAAGCCACAAAATCCTTTCATTTAAAACCCGTATAGCAGCGCACAACGATATATACCCAGCTCCAATTAATTTCACCTACCAAAAGTCATAAACGTCAAAATGCCCGCGTGCATGCACGCTCCATTCCAACGTCGAATTTACGCCTTCTTCTCTCTCTCTCTCTCTCTTTCTCACCGAAAGTCACCTTTCCACTTTTCGCCGTATACATATATATACATACGTACATACATGTTGAGGCTCTTTTTCTCGTCAAAATAAACGCCTACGTCTCTCTCTCTCCTGCTTCTTCACCGCAAACGCTTATAAATAAACCGATTCGCACGTTATATTCTCTCTCTCTCTCTCTCTCTCACGTGTGCGCAGAGGCCGCGATAAAGCTTCTCGCACCTTGCTACACCTGCGCGATTATCAGTATACCACTTCTATACTCGTACTCGTACGTATACATTCGAAACTCACGACTCTTTGTTTCCGACCGCGTATGTGCACGCAGTGATAATGGACGCGCGCCCGCGCGTGAGAGTAGAGTAATCGATAATGCAATTGCTTTGTGCTGTGCGCGAGAATACAATCTCAATGTGAGAGCATGAGAGGAGCGGCGCGACGTGCAAGGCATTGGTCGTCGCCTTGCGCACACGTTTTAAAGTTAAACGCGCCTAATCTAAACGATACGTCGAGAGCAATTTATTCGGAAAGTATTATTATACTTGTAGCAGTAGTTCTCGTGTACATATGTGTGTGTACAAGGGAACAACTGTTGCGCGTATGTATGTATGTATGTATGACAGCAGGTTTTGCAATTCCACGATTATTTATGTATTTGTTTTGTATTTATCGTCTGTGTATACGTGTGTGTATATATGTATAGAGGAGATGGATCGCTGATGCGTGTGTTTGCTCGATAATGCAGATACAGCGGATGTTGTTTTTCATTCGTCGGAGTGTGTCTATATATATATATATAATATAGCGGGAGATATCGGTAATGTGCTTTTACCGGTTTTATTTGTGTATGTGCGCAATGGTTAAAGGATTCACAGAATAATAATAATAATAATAATAATAACAATAATAATAGTGTATTAAATTTATATGCAAAAGCTGATAAAAACAGGAAATAATGTGCATCGTTCGCGGACGAAAGCTTTCGCGATTAAAAGCTAATTATAAACACGAGCGGATACAGGACACGTTTATACACGCGGGTTTCTCCGTTCACATTATATATAGCAATGCAGATTTTATTGTTAACCTTCGTCAATATTAAATTTTTCATTCCCATTGAAATCACGTATATCAATTATTATTACCCCTCGAGATGACACGTATCTAATACTATATACATATAATCTAAAAAGAAAAAGTACCCATAATAACCGCGCGCGTACTATACTCGGGGGGCGAAAACGAGAGCAGCGGCGTCAATTGGGCTAACAACGCGAATCAGAGCGAACGGCAACGACATCGTAGCCGCACTGCATGACTAATACAAAGCAGCGTAGTCGTCGTCATCGTTTCGCCTAATGATACATGATTGATTTCACAGGAAAGCGCGCGGAGAGAGAGAGAGCGAGTTAGCTTCCGCGAACTTGTGGTTTCAATCGGTATGCGAGAGAGATAATGTAGAGAGAAGAGGAGAAACCCTTACCGAGTAAAGTTCCCAGTCTGTGAGAACTCCATTCCGTGCAGAGGAGTGAGAGAAGTTTGCACTGAGGTGTATATACACAGCAGACTTTGGAGAGAGAGAGAATAAAGAAGTTTCGTGTTTACTAACGCGCAGTGGCGGCCCATTTCGCGGTCTGATTTCGTTGATGTGTATACTCACCTATAGAGATATAGAAGAAGTGGAAAGGAGGTGGAATGTTTTATGTCTGGAAAGTGAAGAAGAAGAAGAAGTAGAAGAAGAAGAAGATGTACGGAGGGGATATATGTATTTATGAATAGTTGCAAGTTACGTTGCAAGAGAGCAAAGAGCGAGACTAAGTTTTTGTTAGACACGAGGGAGGTAGGTATAGGGTTTTTTTTTGTGTCGTTAGAAAGCTTAGAATGGAAGTAGGTGTGTTGTAAAAGTTGTCGCGTATTTCACGTCCCTGGTAAAAAGAAAGAGAGAATATAACATGGGGGCGTATATCGCGCCGGACTTTATAGAGCTCCTAATACGATGCCGGCGCTCTTCTACCCTCTATTAAAAAAAGAAAGGACCACGTATAACTCGCTCTAAAGTAGAAAGTACAATGTCGTCTTTCTCTCTCTCCGTGAAAACGTGTAAATTCTATGAGGGCACACACAGAAGCGTTATATTTGCACGCATATGGCATTTTCGCGCAGCTCGCAAACTGCTTTCCAAGAACGCATGCGTATAATATGTCTCGGGATAAATAACGTAAAAGAATGTTTATATATATGGTCGACACGACGACGACGAAGTGTCGGCTACTATAGAATGATGTATTCCATATGGACACGCCCCCATATATATATATATATATATACATTCGAAGAATCTGGAAAATTCTCTGACCCGTACACTTTTTATGTCACTTTCTCCAAGGGAGCGACCGCGACCCCTAGCAAAAGAGAACAAAACTGTCGAACTCTTATACTGCTACTGCTACTGCGCATATTGCAAGCGAGCGAGCGAGCGAGCCGTACGCCCGCGCGCGTCTTATTATTCGGTTCGGTTACGGTGTACTCGATTTTCAGGCTAAAGTGGATTTCTGGCCGGGAGTCGCCCTCCGGGGGGAGTATATGAGTTCGAGCTCAAGATGTATATGTATATATTCGCTCTCTCTCTCTCGTTCCGATGCTGAGAGGAAAGTGAGTAAGTACTTTTATTTAGGAAATTTTCAAAGTGGTAGTCCGTTATAGAGTTTTATTGTTGTCTTACTATATACACATATATATATATATATATATATATATATACACGCATGCGCTTGAGGCTTCTGTTGTTGTTTCTAAAGTAAGGATATAACTTTTTTAATTACCAAGCCATAGCAATTGTACATCCCAATTTGCTTCGTTGGATAATATCATTTGCATATCTACCATCTATACAACGAGATATTTCATCCTGTATTATGTATACATATACCCAGACATTATTCTGCTAATTTCAATTTCGTTGTTATCTAAACAGTCCCATCTGCGTATCCCAATTGTCCAAAGTAAGTATATAGTATAATTTCATTTCCAGAAAAGAATATATATACCAGCGGTTAGTTGAATAGAATTCGACTCACCTATATAATACATGAATAAAATGTCTTTCCTTTTCACGTTTCCACCGCGTGATTATACACGTACAGATATTTCCGAGTATTATTTCTTTTTACGAATGTGCATCTTTTACAGCTGCGGGCATACACAAATGTGCGCATACGTATATATACATATATATACAGGCATCAATTAACGTCCCCAACAAGACTTTCAATCTTTTTCGGAGTTAAACGCTCTCCCTCTCTCTCTCTTTCGCGAGATAAAATTTTCAACGAGTAAAACCGGTTTTCAAGCCCCCCCCCCCATATTCACGTATACATATATAATACGCGAGTGCTTCAACCTGCTGATAATGTCCATTGTCGGTCGCTCATTAAAAGCTCAAATATTTACCGAAAATATTTCTCTCTTTCTCCTCTCGTAATAACCGCCGCTAAACTTTGGCAGCAGTATGGGCGGCTGGCACGGGTAATTCGCGATGATATAGGCACGTATAACGTATATATATATATACGTCCAAAGAGAGAGAGAGAGAGTAGAATTTGCCCTATCGAGAAGTTCACCGAACGAGGTAAACACTTTCCAGTCTTAGTTAGACCTAATTTTCTGCCGCGTTCTCTCGCCCTCTCTCTCTCTCTCTCTTTCTCTGTTGACTGTTCAGCGCTGCTAATTACAAAGTATATATACGCGGAGGGCTGAGAGCGCGCGCCAATCAATTCCCAAACGCGAGCGCGAATCACGTTTGTTTTTGCAGTCGAGATCCCGAATTAACGAGCGCCCATTTTCGTCGACGAAGTGATCCCAAAGCCATTGCATTATCGAAAACGAATATATATATATACCAATGCCTCGTTCTTGCTCAAACTCCACTACAAAACAAGAAAAAAAGTATATCATCCCTTTTTCCTTTCCCGTTCAATCTTAAAAAACAAAGGGGGGAGGCGAAACCAGCAGCGTATACACGGAAAATCCCATATTTTATACATAACCTGAAGCAACTCGCGCGCGCACTGGTTCGGAATATATTATCAACGACAACGGGGGGCCTCGAGGCGCAACAGCAATGGCAGCAGAAACAGCGAACGCTCGTGGATTAACTTTTGATAATTAATAACTGCCGCGCGCGAGGCTCCTTATATATACGTTCTGCTTTTTTGGAATGTTAATGACGCAAGTGCGTTGTATATATGTGTGTATATACAGGAGGGGAAGAATTTTAGGCTATACGGCGGGTGCACGATAGGCGCTATAGCGGAACATAAGAATTTAATTATGCTGATGGCTGCGTGCGGAGGAGGAGGAGAAGTTAGGTGGAGGAGGATGTGGGCGCGAGTATTGAATACGTAAGAATGGGGCGCGCAGTCTATATAGTGGAGTGCACACGCGCGTGCGCGGTTCGTAAGAGAGAGAGAGAGAGAGAAGAGAAGAGGAAGTATTATTGTTGAGAGCTTCAAGTTCTTTCCCCTTTTTTGTAAATTTATATATAATATATATATGAAGAGAAAATTTCATCGTAACTGTGGATTATATTATATTTTATATAAAATAAACAAGAAATTATGGTAATAACTCGCGATTTCTTTATAAAGTGCATATATATAGATATATATTATACGAAGTTTGCATAAATAATGAAGTACGAATAATAACTTTATATATATATAAAGCAGAGAGTTGGTATTAATTTTCAGCACATATTCTCTTATATATTCAGCGCACGTATATCTGCGAGTGAGTTCGCAAAGCGCGATCAAATGGCAAAGGGAAAATTGCGGGGAAATTTTTCTCCCATTGGTATGTGCGTATATATATATGTATGTGTCTGTGTGTGTGTGTGTGTGCAGCCTACGAAAACATCAAAGCCATAGTTCACATCACACGATCTCTTTCTACGAGTATACTATACGCGCCTGGCAAAGTTCGCCACGCGAATTAAACTACTTTTTGACGCGATAGCCACTGACGCTTTTGCTGCGAGTGCTGAAAAATATTATTTCCATGAGAATATGTGTATATATATATATATGTGGAAATTAACGTCGAAAGTTTTTCGGAAATTTTACTCGTAAAGGGAAGTATCACATGGGTAAAGGGTATTTTTCGGGATACACCGAGAGCGAGTTTAGCATGATAGAACTGGCTTGATAAAAGCTAGGAATATATGGAATATTTCACGGAAAGTTTTTAGCTGATCCTTAACGAGATATGAGCTTGGTTATAATTGGACTAAAATAAATACACAGGATGTAACTAGATTCTTGTTAGAAACTGTCGGTGAATTAATATACGGTATTATATAATAATAAAAATTATTCTACAGTATATATAAACTGTACAAAATATCCTTTTTTATTTTAAACCACTAGAATTTCGAAGAAACTCCCTTAATTCTCATAACGATCTGCATCCCCTCGACTCGCCACTCAATCTTTTACCCGCACGAAAACCTCTCTTCCACTTCCTCCTCTACCTCCTGTTCCTGCAAATAAACGCATTCAAGGCCACGTCGCCGACTGACTTCAAAATTTCAACGACTTCGCCGCTTATATATACACGTATACACACATACACACCGCGTAACGAGAGAGAGAGAGAACCGCCTGCACACAAAAAAAAGCATTCGCAGTCCTCTCATTATTTCTGCCCGCGAGGAACTTCGCCCAGACGTTCATGCCTTCACTGCTGCCGCTGCCGCCGCCGCCGCAAAGTCAGAAAAAAAAGTGTACAAAGGAAAAAAAAGGTGTGCGCAGGGAAAAGCGTATATAGCGCGCAAGATGCACGCTTCTGCTGCTGCTGCTGCTGCTGCTGCACGGGGCGAAAAAATAAAGGACTGAAAGGAGAGGAAGAGGGTGAGGGAGAGAGAGCGAAACTCCGGTATGTGTGTGCGGCGCGCAACCCCCGAATAAAACGGCGCTGAAAGGGGCGCGCGCTCGCTCGCCGAAAAGGGCTGCTGCTACCGTTGCTGCTGCTGCTATAATGCTGCAGCGAGAGAGTGAGTGCGAGAGAGAAGATAGAGAGAAGGACGCGCCACATGCGGGCGGTTATCGACCCCAGCGGCAGTGGCAGTGCGCGCTAGTTCTCTCTCACTCAGTCGCGCTGCTCTCTCTCTCCTCTGCCTTTATCTTTCTTTCATTCGTCGACGCAGAGAGAGAGAGAGAGAGAGAGAGAAAGAGCGAGACGAGAAGAGAGACCGTATATATACGTATATATGAAAGAGGGAGGCGTCTCTCTCTCTCTCTTTCACTCTCCTCCATCTTAATTGACAAATTGACTTGATTGCATATCCCGCACGCGCGCCACGTATGCACGTATAATACGTACGGGTATGTGTGTAGATATATATATTATGTGAGGAGACAGAGAGGAACAAGTCCCGGGTCTTTTCGAGATGGAAAACAATTTCTTTATTGCAACGTGAATTGGTACGTCGTTGTTGGAAATGTCGCACGCGCGGGCGCGTGGTTTGGATCTAGAACGCAAGAGGGAGTGAAGAGAGGGAGAAATAGGGGGTCGCAATGGAGAGAGGTAGAGTGAAATGAGGAAATGAGGAGAGTGCAGCAGCCGCACAGAGTTGATGGGTTTGTTTGTTTAGAAAAAGGGAGCTTTTATATATATATATATATACAGTACGTATACGTTTTTTAACGTTTTTCAGTTGTTGAAATTCGTATAGTTTAAATTAATATTGTAATATAACAACGTATAAGAGTTGTTTTCGATGGTTAAAAAAGTGTATATCCTAATCTCTTGTGTGATATTAATCACATCGTGAACATTTATCAAGAATATATATATACGCAAGGTCAACGTTCTTTGCTCAGTTTCTTTATTCGCGTGTATACATCTTGGCATGACGATGAATTTTATTTTTTGCCAACTCTGCTGTGTTTGTGTGTGTGCGCGCGACGCGTAAAAATTGTACGAGGAAAGGAATTTTTTGCTGTTATTGCGAGAGTAGCGCAAGAATTAATTGACGAGCATGTATACGACAAGCGCGTACGACAACTGATGTACACCTCGTACAACAACGAGCAACATATTGTGATATTCTTTCAACGAAGTACCATTGTTGTTTATATATATATATATATATATAAACCGTGTTTTTAATGAATTGAAAAAGAGAGCATTTCACGATATTAACAAGTTTACACGTACGCGGTTTTTTTATGTATATATGTATATACATATGTGTATACAACAACAGCGGTGAGAGGCGAGCAACTGCGCAGTAGCTGTAAATTAATTTGCCCTCCGTTCTCTCTCTTTCTCTCTCCCTATTCCTCGTACAGTGTAAACGCATGCGCCCGCGCTTGGAATTTATTTATGTAATTAAAAACAAATTATGCCGAAGCGCGTGTTCGACGACTCATTATACATTAAAATTGACTGCGAAAGTTTTATGCCCCCGCTCGCTCGCGAGAGCTCGTGTCGAGTACGAAGAGCGAGCCAAAATGTATATATACGGGACGACACGAGGATGCCTGGTTTATATTCAAATTTTCAGTTTACCATTCACGTATTCCATCCCATTTTGCCGTAGCGGCGGCAGTGCGACAGCAGCAGCAGCAGCAGCGGCTATTTATTCCATGCGCGCGCGTGCGAGAGAGAGAGAGAGTGAAGTCCCGCTCTGACGGGGCCGGCGATGATAATCTTGCGAGAGATTCTGATTAACTTTTTGACGTTGATGCGCGCGAACGCCGAACGCGCGGAATCAATTTTTATGGAGAGTACGAAGAGTGAAAACGAGGGTGCATTGTTTATCGGAGGAGTAATGGAATTTTGATCACCGTTCGACACTTGTTTTTTATTTTTGTTTTTGTTTTGTTACACGGAAGATAATGTTAGAATGGAGGAAATTTGATTCTACTAATGGCTTTTAATTTTTATATGCTCAAAGAAATACGTCCAATGTTCTTTTACCAACTTTAAAATGATGAAAATATTACCGGGATTGCGAAGATTATACATCCACAAACTTTTATACTTGCTAATGACATCCATTTTTCGAAGTTTAAACAAGGACATATATATATAGTAGTGTTCCGGATGGTAAAACTTTTTGCAAGAATTAAGGACGAAATCATCTCATTAAAATATATTTTCTCTCTCTCTGTCTGATCTAATTGAACCGCTCATTATTTTTTATAGCCCACCGCGCGCTATCTCAACTCTCAGAACTAGATCAAACTAGACAATTTTCCCCTTACTGCGGTCTACCTATATCAACTCATACCATACCTATAACACGATTGAATCCTGCGCACTGTTATTTTCTCGCGCTCAATGATTATAACGCTGAGAACCAGACTAAAATGCAAAAATAATCGCGAATAAGAGTATATATATATATCTGTATGCGATAACCACAACACGACGTGTGTCGACTTTCGCGCGCGCAGCCAATTAAGCGCCGAAAAAAAAGAGAGACACGCGAATTGTCATCGTGTGCATGTAGGCATGTGCATATAATATGTATGCATTCTCCGCGCGAGCCTGTACTAACCCACTTGGTCGCGACGAAAATATAAAGAGAAAAAGAATAGAATATATACACACACACACACACGTCTCTCATTAAGACAAACCCAATTCGCGTGCCATGAAAAAAAAAGAACCAAGTCATTCAAGAGAAGTCCGTGCGTCAGCAGAGACACATATATACACACACGTAGGCATAATTTTTCCGCTGCAGCTGCAAAAACGAAAAACCCTGATATTCACGTATGTATGTGTGTGTATACTCTTTGTATGTAACGTCGCCGAAATTTCCTCTCTACTACGTGTATACGTGTGTGTAGGGCAGAGTCAATCCTCCAGGGCAGTTTTACCCCCGTCCTGTGATAGAGAGAGAGAGAGAGGAAGCACACGAGCGATTGCGAGTGCAGACTATTAATGGTCAAAACACTCATGGGAATTCGGGTGCGCGCGCGCGCGCGCTCTACTCTCTGCAGCGAGAAACGTGAGCGAGGGAAGGAAAAGAGAATAAACAGAGAGCGAGAGAGAGAGAGATGGGCAAACGTTTGCCGTTCATCGTGTTTACGATTGAAAATGTAGGCATGGCGAATGATGCGCGTGCATGTGTGTCCTGATTTATCGCTCATATATAGCAGCGATATCACACGCGCGACACAACCTCACCTGTTTGCACTCTATGAAAATCACGTTAGCGCACGTATATATGTATGGAGAGATTTTCGCTTTTGAATAAGGGAGGAAAAAAAATCTACGTGTGAAGTATATGTGCTCGTGCGCGCTCTCTATTTAGGTGTACAGTAAAGGGAAATTTGCGTGTGTAAAAGCGGAAATTAAGCGTGACGCGAAAATCGCTCTTTACTATTTATATACATACTGCCACTAGTAGCTTTCCATTATTATTAGAAATACCGAGAACATAAAGCAACGTAGGCATGCAGCGACGTCGATTTAACAAAAAAAAAAGCTCTTTATACGTCGATAACTCAAGGTTGATTTGGAACAACAACAACAACAACAACATGTATGTAATTTCCTATCCCGCGTGGTCGTAGCGCGCGTTAACTTCGTTTTCTCCTCAATCTCTGCGCTCACGCGTGAAAAAGTATGTTACATACGAGGCACGTTCCCTCTCTCTCTCTCTCTCTTTCTCGTTTGAGAGCTTTCTTGTTTAATTCAGTTTCTCAACTATTTTCGCGTTCGCGCGAGCTCTGCATAATCACTACCGCGGCAGTGAGTTGAGTAACAAAGAATATTAAATTCTTAATGTGCGCAAGGCTGAGCGATTTCGCATTTTATAAATTCTCGCCAGCACAGCAAAAGTGTCTCTCTCTCTCTCAGTGTGTCACTGCAGGTCATTAACTCGTTTTTTCCACCACTTCCCTTCCAACCACATAGCACTGCTTCTCTCTGTATATATATAATATAAACTGCTGCGAAAATTCCGTTGAGTTAACATTGTTTCATCAAGACGTTTAATATAATCACATATTCGCCACGTCCATTGCTTTATCACACTTTGCTTTTACGACTCTACTCACTTAACTCGACACACACACACACACGTACACGCATTCACCTCGGGGGATACGTTTTCGCGTGTAAATATGTATACAAACCAGCAATCTTCCGAAAATCGATTATAATCCGTTGCCCTTGTACCATAGAAATTTTGCAAACACTGTGTTGTTGCTATAACGAGGGAGACTGCGAGAGAAAAAAAATAAACGCGAAATTACAGACGTTTTTTTTTCTTTCTGCTATCTTTCCCTTAAGGAACAGCTATATACACCACACCACGTGCACTGGCTCTTAGCCGTGAGAAAGTGCTGGTGGAATGGACCATAGCCTCCCTCGCGTTCGTGTTTACTCCTCGACACACGCGTCGTTATACACACACACACACAGAAACACGCGTACGGTTTTGTGTGTACATTTATACGTATTCTATGTGTCGCGCGTAACCGTGTGTAACACGTTTTCCCGTAATAATACGCGACTATAAGCGTGTAAGTACGTATAAGACAGGGAGAAAGAAACATTTCCTCTCCTTTCACGGATCCAATTTCGGTGTAGGTAGGTGTGATTTATCAGTGAGAATGATTTTGCACTTTTCTTTCTATCTCTCTATATATATACACGTAGAGAGGTCGATAGGATTATCGGCACAAGTTTGTACAGTAATTATATAGAGCGATGGTGTGAGAAAGAGAAAAAATAAATTGATTCTTAGCCAAAAATACACATCGGGTATAAAGCCTTATCAGCAGCTGTTTTAGCTGCGGCCTACAACGAACAGCCAAGCTTATCTGCTCGCCGTGTGCCAAATTCCAACTCTGGGATAATATATATGAATTGCGTTTTATAATACTATAATGCAGGCAAAGTGTCGCATATGTTACTATATATATACAGATACACACGAGCTATTAGCTCCACTCTCTGTGCGGCCGAAAGCACATCGTCGTAATTACACGACTAATCGCTCACGTCCTTTTGCATTTGGAAAGGACGGCTAACTATATATGTACATATATATGCGAGAAGAGTGCGCATCTGTGCCGCTCGAATCATTCAATTGCCACATATCACTTACACTTAGATATATGCACACACATATATACACACTTGTAAGTCAATTCACCCCCTTTTCGGGACTATATATACGCACGATTTCGACCTCAGTGACCGTGAACAGAGAGTAAGAGGAGGAGGGCCGAGGGAACTTGGAACGTAGCTTTACACGGCGACAATTTGCTCGGCAATTTGCAAAGTTTGCCCAGCGAAAAGCTTATATAGTAGAATATCTGCCGGCGGCGCTAAGCTAACTTCGAAGAGAGAGAGAGAGAGAGAGCGCGGTGCACAGTCGGATATAACTCGGGTAAGCAGTTTCGATACACGTCTGCTACGGGAGCGCAAGAGAGAGAGAGAAAGAGAGATGAGTGAGATACACAAAGGAAGTGGATCGGTCTATCTTGTCGAGAACGACTCGACCGAGTGTGTATATATGTATATATATATGCAAAGGAGAGAGAGAGACGTGCTGCCGAGAGCGGAATGAGGTAGTGTATAGTGCCGCGGAGATTAATGTAAGTTTGAGAAGTAAAAGGTTGACTTACGAGGGTTTTGGTTAGTCTTGCTCTATATAATATTGCTAACTATATATTAGTTAAACTTATATAGTGACGAATATTTTATTATGCTATATTTGAAAATGACTCTATCGACCTTAGATTTGGTATGTGTTGAAATTGGAAATCTATCGAGTTTTACGGCCCAAAATACGAATTTCTCAGAAGGCAAATAATATAGATTGTACTTGGAAGCGTGAAAAAATAAAGAAAGTTTGCTTGATTTTACAAGAAATGTAATTAAGAATTGAACTATAACTTAAATATAGAAAATCAATTTATTGTGTGTTTCAATAGTAGAAAATAAATTAAAATTCTAGGAATGGTAATAACGGATATATGAAATATTTACGAATACAACACAGAAAAAAAGCTAACAATATTCAGTTACTGAAAAAGTTTTATCAAAACATTGAAAAATATATAGTATCAATTTATTATTATAAAATAAATAGTACTATATCTATATAATTCGCCAAAGTCAAATTCAATTCAAATAATATTATAAAATCATTATCCCTATACGTATACACCAAAGCGACTCTTTCATCTCCGGCCAAGAGAGTGAGAGAGGCAGCAGCCTCTCAATACCACCAACTTCTCTCTTTTCCGCATCTCTCTCTCTCTCCCTCTCTTTCTCCAAGCCCTTGCGCTCGTCCATAAAAACTAGCTCTCTCGCTCTCCAATACGAAAAAAATTGCTGCGGCTAGACCCGCCGCAGGCCAACGACCACAACGAGCCTCGTGTATATATATAAAATCCACATCGCCCGGCAGCGTAGCAGCAGCAGCAACGTAATATCCTCACACAGAACCCGAGAGCAAGCAGAAAGAGCGAGAAAGAGAGAGAGAGAGAGAGAAGGGATTTTCTGCATTTGATGGGATACGAAGAATACGCGAGTATACATAGCGAATGAATACGCTATGAAAATAAATAGAAGCGCCGTGCGATGCGATATTCTGGACAAAGAGGACGCACTTTTCGGGGATGAGAGAGCAGCGGGAAAGAGAGGGAGACAGAGAGACCTTTCACCCCACCTGCACGCGCAGATATTGTCCCTTCGGGCGAAAGCTATATAGTAGTAGTAGTGGTGGTGGTGGTGGTGGTCGGTGCTCCCCGATCGATGCGCGCAGAGACTGTACTGTGCGCGCTTTTTCAAGAGATAGAGAGAAGGAAAAGGCATTCGAAATTGGACGGGTAATTGCGGTTGAAAAAAAAATATGGGAATGGGGGTTCTTTTTTTAATAGGATACGAATATTTTTGACGTTTGAAAAGAAGAAAAATCTTCTGAAAATATCAAGACTGAGTCGATTTGAATCTGCGCTGTCGGAGCTTTGATAAAACTGATAGAATGGTTCAAGTGATCAGCTGATCGTATTTTCAAAGCGTTTTAAAACGTTAGTTTAATCCGTGTGATTGAAAAAGTCAGTAGCAAGACGATGGAAATAATTAATTGGAAAACTGATTTATCAGTCGATGCGAATGCATTTTATAGAAACATTAACGTCGTATAATCAAAGTTTCAATTGCATTATAATCTGAGACGGTGGTACTAAAACTTTTTGATTTCATCTGCTATTTTTATGGATATTATACCTTCGCAGCGTGCGAATATCTGACGATAATATCAATAAAAGGATTAAGTTTCAAGGCAAATAAAGTGTTTAAAATGTGGGAATCCGACGGTTTACCCTAATCACAGAAATATATTTATTTTTACGAATTCGGTTGCTATACTATTAAAACACACGTATTTATTTAATTTGACGAGAGCGAGCCTTGAATTGAAAAGATATTTTTTAATTACGCGTGACTCATATATTTGACCTTTTATTTTTACTTGAGTCACACATGTGCTAATTTTATATAATGCGAATGAAAACTACTTAACAGTATTAATATACATTTACGTTTTTACAGACAAGTCTTCTTTTAAACAATATTATTGAATAAAGACATAGCGTAACGATTGTTCATAAAGAAATTATTAAATGAATATGTTTTAAATATTCATAAATATGTTTTACCGACAATAAAACGCTCTATTGTAATGTAATTTTAATGCGAATATAACATAAATTATAGATGTATATGAGCTTTTCATACTTTGTAAATATGAATACTTTGACGGACGCTTCATTTATATTGTTCATCACTTGAAAAGAGTATATAGATAAGATACGCGCCGTCTATGCGATAAGGTAAGTACGCAGTGTTTTTTAAACAATTATTATTTATGAAGTTTAATCATATGCTATAAATACTTGTTGTTTGTTTCTATTATTTAATGGTTAGAATAAATAATATTTATTAATGATATTACACAAAGTACGTTTTATTAGCTGATTTACGAAGTTCTTCTTATACGTTATCACAAAAATTATATATTAAAAAAGAAATAGATAAATTTCACTTTAAAATAGTTAGGTGTGTGTTACATTGATATTACGATTTTTTATCGTTAAAACTGCAAAACCGTACCATATACACAGATTTTCGGAGTAACTAAACAATGTTTGCTCAGATTAAAGCTAGATACGCGGTCTAGTTAAATATTTGTACGGTATTATTGATGAAAATATCGTTTCTAAAATGCTTTACCTCTTTTCTTTTTACGGTTGAAAAGTATTTCAGAATACTATACGAAAAAAAAATCTTAAAACCGGTTCACGTTATTATCGTCTGGCGTTATATGTATATAGCAACGCGATAGCTACTTTAGTATTCTCTCTCCTTTTTTGAAAAAAGCTATTTTTACCTTGACCACAGGTACGCTATAAACGATTTTCGTTTTAGAATCATTTTTCCCTCGCGATCTATTTTTAAATATTGTACAATGAACAGTACAGTTATCGATCACAATTAAGTTATCAATTTTACAATCAGAAAAAAACCGCATGTATCATTCATCCTGAATTCACGATATGCTTAGTTATTCACATTTATATAAATCTTGACGTTCCCACAACACACAATCTCTTCTCACAACTAGATAGAATTTCAACTTCCAAATAAACCACTTACTTTAAAAAAAAATGTAAAAACCCAATCAGACTAGAAACTCATGTTTATTTCCAAAAATCCCCGAAAAATTCGGATAGATCCTTTGCTCATGTAACAGGGAATCCGGTACTGTTACACATACACCGAGTAAACAAGCCTCTTACATGCGCGCGCTCTTGCGTATACATATACACGTACACACATACACAGCTCGTCATCCGGCGCAAACAAAGGCGAAGACGAGTTAACCGGCTGTGTCGGCGCGGTGGTGTCACGTGCGTAATCTCTCTCTCTCTCTTTTGCTCGCACTTGGCTCACCGATAAGAGAAAGGCTGTGCAAACAAAAGAAAAGCTCGCTTGAAATCTCCGATTTGCAAAGGAGAGCGAAAAAATTTACAAAGATGTGTGCGTTTATAAGGCAGGCGTGAAAAAGACGATCACGAAAGTTCAAGTGTAATAAGGGTGGATGTACAAGGTGCATATATATACGCGTGAATAAATGTATTTGCACGAGACTGTAGAGCTTTTATTAACTTCGACTTGCAAAATAAGACCGCCGCGGCAGCAGGTACTTAATTCAAACACACGTCGGCACCACTGAGGTGGAAAAATACGGTTTTATATATAAGTATCGGAGCACGGCGCGTTGTTAGCTCTCGTCATTGTTCGACAGATGAATAATTTTCGTTTCTACGCTCTCTCTCTCTTTTCTATACACGAGACTACGCGCAAAAAATCATCATCACGAAGTCGTAAATCACGTACGAGCACGGTAAATTATACGAATCGTGATTTTTCGTGAAAACGGTCCACGACGATAATAAAAAAGCCTTGACTGCATAAGCCAGAAGCACCGAGAAATAAAAAGGAGACCGAGCCCGCAGTGGGTTGGGTTTTTGCGGCAATTATCCCGTGCCGGCGCTCGCACGTTCATCTCTTACATAAAACGATTTAACACGCTTTGATCGGCTTATTAATCTCGTATTCATAATAAAGCCGACGGACGGACAACGAAGAGTAAAAACAAAACGAGAAAAAAGAAAGAAAACTACGCCCCATAGACACGCGTTGTCGTGTAATTTTGCAAATTCTCGCAACGTCGCGAGCCTTCTTTTTATAGACCCGCGCACGCACAAAGAGACATAGAGAGAGAAAGAGAGGCAGGCACATCAACGCGCGAACAACAAAAATAGAGACAGAGAGGCAGGCCGCGAGTAAACAAGCGACTCGGTAAATGCAAAAGTCATGCTGCTGTTGCTGCTCTCCCTCTGTGGCCGACTACGCGTTTAACCTCTCTCGATCGCATGTACACGTACATATACACACACTCAAAGAGACAACGAGACAAAATCATCATTGTTCTGCGAATCCTTCGATTCATCTGTAGCGAAGTGCGCAAGGATGGGGGAGAGTATACGCAAAAAAAAGCGCGTGAAGAAAAAAGTTTATCGTCGTAGCTGTTGCTGTTACTATATACTCACTCGTAGAATAAAACGCGATTTATCGCGCGCTATCTCGAGTTACATGAATCATAATAATATCGATATACGCATGCGTCAACAGATAAATAGACACGTAGAAACACATATACATATCATGTAGCGCGCTATAAAAAGAGTGAGTGAGAGAGAGAGAGAGAGATAAAAGGGGAATATACCGCCGTCGCGGTGTAAAAATTCGGTTTATCGTGTCCCTTGCACGCATATGTATATAGTCAACAAATACGCCCTTCTATATTTCTCATCGTTATACATACGTATATCTCTTTCTCTGTCGCATCGAAAGACCACTGCAAATGACGAGATATAAACAAAAGGGGAAAAACGCAGAGACATTATATACGCCCCGTGTTAGGAAGCATCGATTTCCGCGCGCGCGCGCTCGCCCAAACCTAGTCCTCCTCCCTTCTCTCATTCTCTTTCTGCCCTCTCTCGAAATGTAAACAAAGGCGCGCAGAAGGGAGAAGAAGAGGAGGGAAATTCAGTGCGGCGCGGCGCGCGCCGCTTTAAATTTTCGGAGCAGAAGCCGAATCGTATTACCGTATAGCGGCGACAAAAAGTCCCTTCTTTTCGGAAGTCTATTCACTCGTGGCTAGACAAAGAAGCGAGAGAATTCGAGAAGTATACATATATATATATATGTACGCAAGCGTACAGTACAACGAATTTACACGACAGATGCGACGGAACGTAAACAAAGAGTGTAAATCGTTGTAGAATTCCGAAGAATCCATTTCGGAGCTCAGAGACATAAACACGTACACAAAAACACATTTCGAATTACGGTATCGCAAAACGTAACGATTTCGTACCTCTCGCACACGTATACGTAAACAATGAAGGAGAGTATGTTGTTGTAGTCCCCTTCCACGGTTGTCGTATACCACTTGCCGCGATAACTTTTGCAGCAATGACAAAAAAAAAGAGACAACACGCGTTGGCGACGAGAATTTACTCGAGATAAGCCCTGCGCGCGCTCGGCGACAGAACAAACCGGAGCAAGTAAGGTCAAAAAGAGACGAGAAGGGGATTGGGGGGAGAAAAAAAAACCTCGGTGTGTTCGGCGAACACAGCGGGGTCGTGTCTATATAATCTCCCGGCGCGATTTTTTCTCTCTCTCTCTCTCTCTTCCAAAACAAAACAAAAACCTTCAGCTGTTCTTTGAAAAACGTAAACAAGGTGCGCGCGCGCGGATAGAGGGAAAAAAAAGAGTAATTCTGGTTTTCTCGTACCTTGGCGGTGATGTTAGGATTGTTGACGTGTGGTTGTGATGTAGTCGGCGCGGAGGTGGTCGTCGTTGTTGTAGAAAGTTCTCTCTTCGCCCTGACATCACCCTCGTCCTCGTGTTCATCATTCTCGTGTAAATCTCTCTTCGTCCTATCGATAATCATCGGCTGTCTGTATCCAAAGTACTCGGCATCGCGGTCGATGTGTAGACTATTGGCTGGATCACCGTATCTTACTGCACCGGCTCCGATAGCTAGGAAACCTACGACGACGACAGCGGCGACGACGACGATGCTTCTGCAGCAGACGGGACGCCGGACGGCCATCTTGGCGACGGCGATGCTCTACTAGCCCGTAACAGCCGGTGCGGAGAGCTACGCGCCGCGCACAAAGGGGACGACGTCTCTATACGTACTTGCTGCTGCTGCTGTGCTCCTCTACTACTACTACTACTCCACTCTTCTCTCTCTCTCTCTTGCTCTCTTTCGGTACTATACGTATGTATGTGTCTGTGCGAAAGAGTGAGATGGAGCGAAACACGCGCGATCGCACTGCACGCTCCCGCACGCGGCGCGCAGAGTTTCGCGATCGCGAACGACGGAATAAGCGGTTCGTTATTATAGATACTCTTTTGTCTCCAATTGTATTTAAAAAGAGAGAGATAGATAGATATATATATACAGGTTTCTATCTCTATCCTAATACGTCTCTGTCTCTTGTATTTGTGTGGGTGCCTCAGTCCCCGCTGCGCGAGAGACGCGGAGCCGACGGGGAACAGCGATGTAGGCGCGGAGCGACGCGCACGAACACTGAGCGCAAGCAACTCTCGCTGCGGCGCGCGATGTGCTGGCTGCTCTGTTCTATACGACGATGCCGCTCTCCCTACGTATCGCCGATATGGACGCGAAGGCGAACGAACGTCGCGCGATTGTCCCCGAGGTGAGTGCTCATGTGTTGCGCGTGCGCGACGATCATAAGAGCGGAGTGCGCGTGCGCGTAGCGGGAAGTTTGAATTTTTAAGATGTGGTGATGTTAGTGTGCGTTGGTACACCTACTTAAGAGAAAATCGGTTAATTTAAACTTTTAACGGTATATGAGGTGAAAGATATCGTTATAGGTGACTGTATCTCGGTTTGTGCAATTTTTCGATTCAATATTATGAAATCGAGGTGAATGAATTAGCGTTGATGATAAATGAATTTACTTTTTGATTAAGACTGAGTAGAAAATAACGAAACGTTGTTTTAATGGTTGAACAATGACTTTTTGTAATGTAAATCTGTTTAAAGCCATTTTTGTTCGTATTTTAAAGAGGATGCAGTAAATTTAAAGGAAAGAAAATATATAATTATCAGCAAATATCTGTTAACTAATAATCAATCAAATGTAAGTACTACAACTTAAAAATTTCAACCTACATCGTAAGTAATATTGCAAAGAACTGCTATATTATTTTTATATATGAAAAAGATAACTATTAGTCTTTTAAAAACAATTATTTAACAAAATTCAAAAATAAAAAAGTAAACTATTTAGTATAAAAAAAAATAACTTACTCATAGTTTAGTCGATATGAAAAATTGCATATTTCTTGATAATGTGAAACATTTATAAAATGTTTTCTCTTATACGTTGGCTGCTGCATCAATTTAGATCCTTTGACTTCTGTGGTACATCAAGGCTCCAGTTAATGATTTAAAAATAATAATTTCATTGACACTAATAAAATCTTTGTTTGATTCTAATATTTAGTATAAATATATATAAATCTGTAACTAATTTTGTCACAACTTATTTCAAAAGTAATAATAAAATAATTATTAAAACGAATTATTGTAATTGTTAAATAATTAAGAAAATAATTAATATTTTATCTACAGTCGAACAAAATAACTAAATACCACTTTAATGCTAAACTTGTGCGTAGTTAATTATTTTTAATTTAACAAACGTTCTAGAAATCCATTTTTAGACTCTGTCAGTTGCAATGGTGTCGAAGTTATTTTTAGAATAAATACTATTGCACATAATTTTAATTTATACATCGTGAAAATATTTGAAAAAATCAAATTTTATTTCAAATGAGGTGCTTTTTGAGAAAGAAAATAATAACTTTGATTACTAAAATAATAAAAACAAGGCTGCAGTAGCGTACAATATCTAAAATTGAAAGCTTTTTACATGAAAAATAATTTAGCAATTACTTTAAAACTAGTTTTTAGACGAGCCTCAGTTTATTTATGAAAAGTGATTCAATTAAATGAAATAAATGTATCAAATAATAAAAAATTACCACTACTCGCTACAGAGAAAAAACGAATTTCTCAAAATGAGTAGCGATAAGACACTGTAAATTGTTCCAACAACGATTTATTATAGCAGTAAGTCGCATTTGATTTTTCTCTTGATGACAGCTTTTTTTTCTTACAAGAAAATCCAGCCTCCGCCGTTTTTATTTTTTAACAACTCGAGACTAGATCTATAAATATATTAAGCTAATCAAGTTCAATGTTGAAATTCTTCTTTCATTCACTGGCAGTTTTTTCTCTTCTTTCCATTATTTAAAGTTTTTCCTTATATATTCCTTGTTGTTTTCACGAGTCACAGTAATTAGCAAGCAGAACATTTAAAACACTTCTTTCTTAAATTGCTGGCGAGTTAGTGGTATGTAAACTTAAAAATATGTATCGCATTTTTAAATATGCAAGTTTTTATCTATGTTGATTTATGTATTTGATATTATTCCTAAACGCGATGAAATTTGAAGTTTGATTTTATTTTACGTTTACTTTTTTCAGTTTTTTTTTCGACAATGAGAGAGAAGATGAACTACGATACATTCATTCAGAGAAACTGACCAACAAGCGCCTTTTAGTATGCAATATTTTTTTATAGAAAATGAATGAGGAGTCGTCTAAAATTTTTTTTAATGTTGTGTATTATTGTTATAATAGTCGATTCATCTGTCGGTTTATCACTTATACATTCTTACCGTTAATGTATAATATAATATTCATAAACTATACGTAAAAGAAAAAGAAAAGTGAAGGAAAAGCACAGCGATAATAATTGATATTATAAATTTGTATTTAATTTAAGCGATGCAACCTTTTTAGATTTAAATAAAATGTCTTATATATAATATAGATCCGCGCGAATAAAGCAGATTAAAAGTCATTTAAAATAAAGAATATATATAATAACATGTGTATGCTGCCTTTGCTGTCTCTCGAAAGCATTCTTGTGCAATAGAGATTCACATATATCTTATGTACAAGTCTCTCGCAGTACAAGAACTCCTTTTTTCCTTGTTATTTTCCCTTCGTTCTCTTTATTTTCATTCTAAACAACATCTGACTCTTCAGGTAAAACGACGCTCGATCCTCTCCATTTATTTTCGCAATGATGTGACATTTAATATCATCATGCCCGTCAAGGAAATAAAAGCTGAGACATCATTCTTTATTATGTATATAGAAACGACGTTATATTGCAGCTAGAGTATTTTTAAAATTTTTAGAAGTAAAATTCTTTGAACATTTTTCATAAAAAAATTTCAAAATTACAAAAGAAGAGAAAACGAATACAATTCGCAAATATACTACACGATTCGATTTGGCGAGGATCGCACAATTCACGTTACTTATCTAAGTGTATAAAGCTTTTGCGTTTTTCAAAAGCCTTTAGAG
The DNA here is from genome assembly GCA_035583055.1 of Torymus tubicola. Lineage (NCBI taxonomy): Eukaryota > Metazoa > Arthropoda > Insecta > Hymenoptera > Torymidae > Torymus > Torymus tubicola. The sequence goes on from JAWWEQ010000055.1 coordinate 27,130,588, forward strand.
AATTAAATATATATATGTATATGCATTTTGCCTCGATTTATGTTCATTTAATTAATGTTATTAATTTGGGTTCATGTGGGAGGGAACTCTTTCATCATTAATCATTACAGACAATATTTTTTTCTCTTTCCGAGCGATTAAACATTTCTCTTGTTCGCTCTTTTCTCCAACCCTACTCTCCCACTCAAGACAATGCGACTTTAACAATCGTTAAAAGCTATATCTCATACATTATCCCAAGTTAGCGCAGCTAAGCTCATAATAAAAAATACATATGGCAGTCAATATCGCCGACGTAAGAGAACAAATGATAGTTATATACGTAATTTTCTTCCAGGGGCAGTGCTCACAAAAAATGAGAAAAACAAATTCTTTTCAAGATAATAATATTTAAAAATTAAAAGACACACGCGGTATTGTTCCTCTCCTGCGCAATATTTCACTTTTCTATCGCGCGTCGTCGCCATCGATTTTACAAAGTTTCGTCGACTTACCGCGAGTAAAAACGTAACAATCATCGTTTCTTTTCTCGTTTTTCGTATAAAAAAATGAGCAACTGAGAACAGTTCGCACAAGCAAAGTACAGTTTCATACACAATTCAGGATAAATACAATTTTGCAAGTCTAAAAAAAACAGTATAAAAGAAGGGATATATCCTTAGGGCTCGTTCGTTTTCCAATACATGTAAAGTCGTTCGCAAAATCGGTATCAGTTATTTACTCTGCGTCGTTTGGAAAAAAAAAGTTGAAAAGTTTGTTTCGGTAAAAAGTCGTCGAAGAGGATCCAAGAACATAAAGGGCTAATACATCGTTATCAAGAACTTCTCCTTTTTTCTTTCTGTGTGTCGTCATTCTATAAATAATACAATACAACATAAAAATATAATATAATAATATATAATAATAATTATCTAGATAAAGGAAAAGAAAAGAATACGACAGACAGTCCCTAACCTACTACTTTGTAGTACTTTTGGTGCGTAAAATTCATGCATCGCCGATGGGATATTTCGTAGTTTTCCACACACAATGTACGTAATAATCATGCTCGTATTACAATGTATGTCGATGATGCCGAAGAGACAGATACAGAGGGGGAAAGGGATCCGACAACGACGACGATGTGACGGCGGGAAGGGGACGTGGGAGGGGGAGGAGACATCGTTTTTTCCTTCCTCGCCTAAGTAGAAAAATCGATCGCACTAACTTGGGACATTATTAAATTTTTTTGTTTCGTTTTAAACATTACACCTTTGTGTTTTATCTCCCGTTTTCTTATATTGTTTTCTCTACTTCAGCGATTACTTTTTTTGCGTAAGACAACACAGCCCCCGTCGGAACTCTCGGGTCCCGAATGGCGATGGCTGATTTCACTCTCTCTCTCTTTCTCACTCTCTTTCGCTCTCGCTCTCGCTCTCTAATGTAATAATAATGTATGCGCGCTCGCGTACGCTCAAAGGGGGACATCCATTTATCTTCTTCCACCTTCACCCTCGTGTGTTTATTAGCGTTGCTTTATCCAAGTAGAGCGACGAAATATTACTCCTCTCTTCGTGGCTGTATACGTGTATTCATGTTAGTGTGTAATGCGCTTGTGTGTGTGTGTTTTTTTATACGTGTTATTGTATATATAATGTGTGGCTCTTCTTCTTGCGTCGTCTCGCGCGATGAGGCGCGCACATCGAGCGTGGGCTGGCTGATTCTCTCTCTTTTTCTTTCATACTCTCTTGCCAAACTTCACTGCTCCAGTTTAGCTGAAAAACAAATTAAGACGTTGTTATTGGAGAATTTATCTTTAGCAGTTGAAGTCACCTTAAAAAAATTATTTACGGGCAATGTATTTTTAAGGGGTAATAAGCATTATATGTCAAATATATTTAGCATCATTTTAGTTGTAAATTAAAACTAGGATTTAAATAATAATTATTTGAAGCTCTGGAATGCGAAGAATTACAAATTAAACATCCCATAAAAATACATGATAAATTTAACATTTGATTATTATAGTTTGTAAAAAAATTAAATTGATTTATCTTTAATATTATAAAATATATTTTATTTACATCTTGAAGTTTTTATTTGAATATTGAAGCAAAAGTAAAAGCAATTATTAAAAAAAAAATAAGTTTTGAAAGTATATCATAGCAATATAGTTAATAAAATGATCAAAATTTTGAAAATAAACAGAAAGAATGTACTATAAACGTAATTGCTTTTCGAAAAATAAGCATAATAATAAGCTAAAGCATTTATGTTTACATATTTAATTAGCGCTTTAATATTGATGTAATATAATTTATTATTACATAATGCTTTTTTAGCTAAATTAAATTCAATATAATATAGCGCAACTCATAAAATAAATGAATATGCCAAGCCTTGCTTTTAAATTAAATTATACGTTTTGCAATTTTAATTCTACGAAAATATATATAAATATATGGTATTATTTAAAAAAAAGAAATTCGCACATGCAGCAAAATATTTATTAACGTCAATTAAAAGAATAATCAAATTACTCTAGAAATATTCTATTTTGTATTCTTAAATATTCAATAAACTATATATAAGACATTAAAATATTTTTGTTTATTATATAATAATAATAATATTCATTAAATAACAATATGACGTTTTTTATTTACTTTAGGCCCTCGACGTAGTAAATGGTTCTCGATCTTAAAAAAACAATTAAGGTAGTAGCAAAAGCCTCTTGAGAAACGTATATATGGAAACGATTGACAAAAAGCAATGGAAATGAAATGATGAATGATATACGTTGCAACGTGTAACTAACAGCGATACAATATCGATATTGGATGATAACGCTAGCATTTTACTAAAAAAAAGGGAAAAAAATGAACCATAATGAAAAAGAAATCAACGCTATATACTCAATGGAAATCAACTTAGGAGTAACAAGCCTCTTAATTCGTGTCCGTTAATAGATAAACGAACATAACGCGTTGGTGTTTCATACGTCGAAATGATCATCCTATGATTATATCCTTTTTATACTTTGTAACATAACTCAAGTAAATATAAGATCATGCTAAATGAATAAAATTGCCTTATAAAAAAGTAGAAAAAAGAGCATTCAAAGTAGACGTATAAAAATTGTGATTGATAATGAACGTAGTACGTAGATTTTATAGAGAAATATATATGTATTATTATTATTGTGCCAATAACTGGTCGCATTTTGCCGGATTTTTCGACAGTTGTATGAATCACCAGCAGATGATAGATGCCTTTTGACATCTCTATATATTATGTCATTCCGCATTCACAATTGGAAGAACATTCCTTGTATTTTTACCCCAAATAAAACTAAGCTAATGGAAATAAATATAAAAAAAATTAAAATGGAAAAGGAGACACTAAGGTAACTCTTATGCTTGATGAGGAATGATACATACGCTTGCATACAGATTATGGATTCGAAGTATGAATGAGTTGAAAATGATTATGAATAGCTTGGTATTTTCTTATTATAGGTATTATATAAATATTTATACTTTTATGATCCAACAGCACAATCAATCGATTGGGATGGTACATTAATTAACTAATGAGAATTATTGAATAAATAGTTAACTGTAAAGTATTCGATATACATACGAAGATTATTATTACCATGTACCCAATGCACAGGAGACTTTATAATTTCCTTTGTATATAAAAAAGTTAATTTTTTGATTATTCAACCATAGTGCCCCCTATAAAAATCAATAAAAACGAATAATAAAACAATGTAATATATACGATCGCTTAATCGTGCAGAATTACAACGGTAACTTGTTGATAGTATTGTGCGACTGACTCACCGCATCTCTAAATGTTGTTCCAATTGTGTGTTTCTTACTGTTCATTGGGTATCGCTTTCTACTTTTTGGCTTTTCTAAAATATGACAAATGCGAATATGATCGGATGTCATTGCGGTGCGCCCTATTTTCATTTAATTCGTTTCGTACACTTTACGTCCATATAAATATATGAATCTTATCGTAACGGTTTGCATTCTACGCTCTATATATATATGTATTTATGTACTGAATGAAGACTAAAGGTTTAATGTAAGCGAGAGATGAAGACGAGCAGAATGCGCTTTCTATATGATTATTTTAATTGTATATTAGCCACAGCACAAAATGAAATATATAAAGATCATGACTGCTTTCAGGAGATCCGACGTATCGTGCCTTTTCTTTTATTTGCAGCATTTATTTATAAGAACTCCTTTCAAGAATACAAAGAATAAGTCACATAGAAGTCATAAAAACGTGGTACTAAAGATTATAGTTTACCGACTGGATCGTAATTAAAAGTTATAGCCTCATTAAAATCCGCGCGATAAAAGGAATCTCGAAAAAAAAATACTACATAATTCATCCAAAAGATCCATTTAAACTTTATTTCACCCCTCACAAAGCTAACCCCATCGGATCTCCCAAAGCCACTATAAACTACAAGAACGCACGATGTGACTATATAACGTATATAATAATAATAATAATAATAATATATAAATGAACGAGAGATGCACGATTACGTGAACAACAGCTGTCATCCCTGTGGTATACTCGCGCTTTTTTTCTGTACACTCTTACATCCTTGCACTTTTCCGCTGTGTGCGCGTGTGTGACACAGAGGGATTTATTAAAAAAAAAAAAAAAAAAATAAGAAGAAGAAGTAGAAGTGGAAGTAGAACATAAGGGTCAAATATACTGAAGGGACGAGGAAGACTCACTTTTTCTTGAGAGTGAAGAAGCTGCGTCGCTTTGTCTCGGCCTGAGTTGGCGCGGGTAGCGTGTGCGCCCGCGACGTGCCGGCCACAGAGGCGCCCTGGGCGGCCTGATTCAGCACCGACACCCATTCGTTCATCTCGGCGTCGTCTTTGGCCTGGAACAGGAAGTCCGCTCCGCTCTGCGTCCTAAGGAATTAAAAAGGTTAATGTAATTAGAAGTGAGATATACAGGTTTATTGACAATATGTTAAAAAAGATTGTTTTCTATATTGAATCAGGAAAGCTATAAATTACCTAGAAATTACAACAGAGATACCGATCAAAATATTAACTCAGATGAATAAGTATATTGTAAAATACTTTGCTGCGTGTAAATTTTCTCTCGATACGTACACACCTCAATGTGTAAAATCGTAAACAAGGAAATGAAATAAATTTTTCTTCGCAATAAATGTCCTTGAATGTTTTTTTTTTCCGCGAACTCATTGATAAGAAATGTCTAGACGATAATATACGCAGCGCGCATCGGCGCGTCTTTAAAAACAATGGTTTTCCCAATAATTTCCTACTATTTATGTATCAAGTATATATATATATATCAATCTCTGTATATTCTCGTTTACACTTACTTGACGCGGAAGACGTGTTTCTTTTTAGTATAATCGCTAGCTACGACGACGTTTGATCCCTTAAGGTCGAGCGGTGACTCGCCCTTGTAAAGCTGGTCGGGTGCCGACCTGCATGATTTCTGATCCTTGTAGGCGACGAGAGTCTGTCCCCTTACGACCATGTAAACCTTATCCCAAGATCTATTGGACGCCTTCTTCGTCGTGCTCTCCCATTCGTGCTTACGCACCAGCATACCTTCGAATTCATCCTCGCCTGGGCTTCGCGCTTCTACATTGCAGGAATATAAAAGTTTTATGAAATTTTTTTTCATTCTCGTATTAATAAAAAAACATGTACGGGTTGCTATGGTATACGACTATATATATATAGGCAAAGCAAGATCTAGGGGGGAAGAGGGGAGTTGTAAAATGCACTATATGGGTATATGTATGTATATGTATATGAGGGGGAGGGGGGAAATTATTTTACAAGTATTACAACATTCATTTTGGTCGATTTGGTTTTTATGCCCATGTGATGTATTATGTATAATGTACATATATATATGTATATAAAATAAAACGTCGTTGTATTATTGTTAAATACACAAGGCGATGGATCGTCCGAATTCATATGTAATATAACCCTCAGCGATTGCATTAATTCATAAAATGAACCTGAAAGTGAACATTGTTGAGTATATTATGTACACAGTTTTCGCCGTTGCATGCGGTTATGCAAAAAGCACTTTCGGCTTTCCACTTATGACAATATATGTATGTGAGCGTATTATGGGATATACGTCGATGTGACACAATGGCGCTGGAAAAATGAAAAGTAAAACTGCGGCACACCAACCTTGCGGTAAGACTATATGTATGTAGTATAAAAATAAATTTTTATATTTCTATAGGTACCGTATGTACTCCTAATGTGACTTATACAATACGTAAAAAACATGCGGTTTAAATTCGTTTTAACACCATTCAAACATTCCGAATATCTAAATAGTTGAGATACGTATAATTCCTTGAATCTAAATCATGCTTTAAATTTTTTCCAAAATCTAAATACTGCAAAAATGTCTATAACATACTACGTCTTTGTACATAATTTATATATAAAAAATATAGTTTGTTTCTCGACTTGTAATTGTTAAAGTTTCTATGTAAAAATTAATTGTTATCTAAGATTCATTCAAGAAAAGTTTGATTGACTAAACCTACTTATTTACATTTAAGAAAGAAATCCTACACATCGATGCCGATAAAATTTCAATAAAATATATGTAAAGTAAAAAAACTTAATTAATTTTTGTTTCTTCTAAAAAAAGAGCATACCCTTATTGGAAATGGATTTTATTCTTATCACTACAAGGAACCACCAATATTTTCCTTTCTTAAAAATAAAAAAAAATACTATAACTATTGGGTAGACAAGTATCACGACCAAACGCATCCACATTTCTGAAACAAAAAAAACCTCCTCACAGAATCATATATATATTCTCGAATCTTGACCATTGCTACCACTGCCAGCTCTGCTCTCGCATCCTCTCTTAAATAGCCTCTGAAAAGAATATTACAAACCAAATCCACTCGACGTCACAGCTTAACACTATACCGTACTCACCGTACTCGTCTTCGCTGGCGCCGCTGCGGTCGAGGCTTGGGGATTTCGGTGTCTTCTTCCAGCGGAAGCTGCGGAAGGGCGAACGGCTGCGGCTGCGGTCCTTGCGCCTCAGCGTGCCCGACTCCGAGCCTGCCTTCGGCGCTGCGTAATCGCAACGACAACGACACACACAGAGACACAGAGAAGGAGGAGAAGAGGAGGAAAAAAACAAACAAATGGATATTGTTTACTACGGCCTTTTGGGGGCTACTTACTTAGTGTATAAAGAAGTTGAACGGTAATCCGGAACGTTATATATATGTAAAGTGTAAAAGAAACATATTCTCGTAGGAACTGTTTTGAGGAGTAGGTTAATCAAGCTCGTGGTGCAGAGCTGAATAACAAAAACTCCGAAAAACGGTACCTAAGAGGTTCTGACGTTTGCTTGGTTGCTTGGTCTCTCTTTTGTTCTCTCTTTCTCCCGTTTTGTTTTTCCAGGTCTTTTTTCGAGGTTTAGAGAAAATGGGGAGGTTCTAAATATACACTGTGGACCCGTGCAAACGTGCGCATGCAATTTATTTTGATGTTTCTTTACAATGGTCTTGCTGGCTCGTTCTTTATTCAACAATGTAAGTTTATTTCGACTGACGTTTAATAAAACGTCTGTTAAAAATTATACAATTAATGTTTTATAATTGTAAAGATTAATAATAAATTAATATTAAAAAAGACCGTTGTAAAGAAAAAACATACCTTCATGCATCATACACAAGTAACAAAGAATCTACAGTTTCAGTTTTGTCTTCAATCATTGAACTCATACAAAAAATCTCGATTTTGCAATAATGTTATATACCATTATATTAAATTACAATTTTCAAAAACAAAACCGATAGAACGAACTACGGTTAAACTTCCTTTCGGATCTACATTCTACTCATTCATCCACAGCATGCATTTGGGCCTCGTGTTACGTGACTCACACGTGAACATCTTCGGCCAATCATTAAAAACTCAATCGCGTACGCCAGCTGACGCGGAAGTAGCGGATATATAAAGTAAAAAAAAAAGTCTATCCATAAATTACTTGTGATGAGAGCAACGTCGTCGCTCTAAAAAGGACTCGGCTGATGCGTGCGCCACGACGTCGCCCGACTCGACGGCTTTGTACTGGCCTGGCGTACATAACAAGTAACGATAATAATTGATTTGAAATTGCAGGAAATCTCATTGAGGAATTACGAGATGTAAAGTACACTTGTGTGTATTGTCGTTCCTGTACGCTCTTCTATATATTTATATTATCGTCATCCGTCGCACTTTGTGCGTATATGTGTATGTATATATAGTAGTGGCTTTAATTAGGAAGTGAAATCAATGGATTTCATGAGTGAATATACAGTTTCTATGTACAGGAGCATTGCGAAGCTCTAAAACATTTTAATTTTACTATTGAAACTAATTAGAAGACTAGCGTGATGTCTAATACCTTTGATATAGCAACAATTAACAATAACTAATCTAATTTTAGAATGGCAAAAGTGACGTTATACTTTAGACATATAAATGGATTTATCCGTATTTTAATCACATACTAGCAAAACTATGTTATCACGTAATCTTGACGTTATTTTTATTCTGACGTACCCTAATGGTCCGACTAATGAAAAAAAAGCAATAAGAGAAATGAACGTGACTCCTCGCTGGACACTTACTTGACGGGATGGAAGACGGGGCTCGTTGCTTCGACGAGGATGGTAATTGTGATACGGGCACCCCAGCCGGGACTTGTCGCCGCTCGCTCGTCTGAGCATGCACTACTCCACACCGGAATGACAAAAATCATGCAAATTATATAAGTGAGGCAAATTTCTCGCATGCGCCAGACAGCTCGAAATATGTATAGTCTGGTACAGTTTTTTTTTTTTCTAGCAAGTTATTTGCTGAATGTTGGCGTACACGAGAAATTTGCAATTCAATGTAAGTAGATAATATACTACGAATAATGAAAATTAATCTACTTTTTAATAATACTAGAGGAATTAACCATGAAGGAGTTTAATTAAGTAAACGTAAGACAATGAACACAGAGAGCGACTGATACAAAAGATAAGTCACTGTATAATCTACAAGCATGCAATTGTTTTTGTTATTACTACACAAAAAATATAAAATAAAGTACGTTTCTTTGAGAAAGAGAGTTAAGGTGCTGTACCATACCTACCATGTGCGTTGAAATAAAGTTTTGTCTGAAATTGGTGCAACTACAAAAGCATGTTTCAGCTAATTAATGAATAAAGTTAAGCCTATAGGACCTGTAAAGTATTATCGTTAAGTTAATGTATTAATAAGTGCTGCTACATGAAGTAACTCGTCCATCACCTGATTTTAACAGCGATGAATGAAAAAAAATAGTGTATGTTATACGAATAGACACTCGTCTACAAGATTAATTGTTAAAAAAATATATACATAAATTATTATAGGCTGAAAAATAGAAAACATATAAAAATACTGATATGTTCGCTTTTGACGTTCCATCACCTGAGCATAATGAGATTCCCCAAAAATATGAAATATTAATGATATTAGGAAGATATAAGGGGTTGCGGGGGGAGGGGCTGATGATCATACATGAGAACATATACAGGGGGTGAATAATCATGATCTACTGTAAAATATTCTAGCTGAGATATATATGTATCTAGCTATTATACGTATGCTTAAACGATTTATAAAAAATAAAATAATAAAAAACTAATATATATATGGAAGACATGATAACGTTCGATGAGACATTCAAGAATGGAATAAATGCAACGACGGAACTATCAAACAACGGCAACGGGCAGACACTCACCTTCCTTGGGCTTCTCTTGAGCCTGCGTTGTTCGCGTGGAAGATTTACGCTGTGCCGCTGTGGTTCGTGCATTCCGTGCCGCGTTATTTTTTTTGTTTTGGGGTGCGTTATTGTTTTTAGGGATGTTTTTATTCAGGGGAACAAGGGATGGGTGTTTTTTGGATGGTAGGATATAACAGAGGAAAAAAAGAAACGTGCTGTTAGCGAGATTTCATGCTACATTTGCAAATTATTATACCTTCTCCTATCAAACTAGAAGGTTAGTATTAGATTAGAATTTAGACAGAGGAAGAAGTATTTCTCGTTCGATGAGAGAAAAAAGAGAATGAACCTTCTAATTTCATAGCGCGAATTTTCGTTTGTATGTTTTTTTTTCAATATTTACGTTTTGAATATATAAGCTTGAAAAAATTGTTTTCATTTATATTAATTGCATGGATGTAAATTTTATGTGAAAGTTATTGATAAATACTCCAAAATTATTAGTTTTAACGAATCTTTGAAAAAGCAATCAATTCTACGATCTTGACTCAACAATTAGTGATATTGCAATTTGCTGATAAATTATTGATTTTATAAACACCATTTTGCAGAACGAAAACGAGTGTGGACGAAATAGTTTGTTGTTGCTTGTCTTACCGTGATCGTCGTCGCGCTCTCTGCTCGGAACACCATCCGCCTCCGCTCTGCAATAAAGAAATAGGATGTTAAGTTTTGCACTACAGTTTAATTGTTGTTGTACAAATGCTATACGTAAAATTAAAAAATATGTTTTCGATAAAAGCTGTATCAATACCTTTCTCCTGATGGTTCTTCTGGACTGGCAACTGGAGTCGCCTTGGCTAATTTGGCGGCTTCTGCAGCGGCTGCTTCTTCTTTCTTACGCCTTTCTTCTTCCTCTCTTTCTTGTTCTCGTCTCTTTAATTCTCTCAGTTCAAACTATTATAAAATATATTAATTAATATAGCAACAAGTTGAAGTTTAGTATGCACGTAAATAAATATTTTGTAGTTTATCGCATACCGTTGTCAGACGTTGCAAGGCACTGAATCTTTCTTCTTGTGCAGCTGCCGATTTTTCAAATGCCTCGTGCTTCTTGATAAGGTTTTCGACTTCGTCGATTGTGTGCTGTAAAAACAAAAAATTGATATTATAGTATATGACAAAATATCATGTGAATTGATAACCCGTAGAACGATTCAATGAAACATTAGAATAAAACTTACTCCAAGTTCTTGACTCATTAAATATGGTTCTTGAGCGATTAACCAGGCTTCCGCAACAGCAGCATCTCTTGCGAATTGGTATACTTCCAAAACTGTGAATGATAAATTGTTTTATTAGTATTATATATAATTGTAATATTAAACATATGAATAAATAAATAATAATAAAATAAACTTACTAAGTTGCAGATTTTCCCAACGTTCTTCCCAACGGTGCAGTAGTGCGTTTCTGTGGTCTGTAAGAGCTGTGAGTTTTTCCTTGATCTGTTCACTAGCATAGTGATTTCTCGACAACAAATCTTTGCCCAAGTTGATGCAGCTCACCAAATTATCTTCCCTTGTGTCAATTTCTGCCTTAAGACTCTGGTGGTTGTTCATCAATAACTCGACTCCACTTACGTCTCTCGGTTTTTCGCTAGTGTTCATTTGTCTCACTACGTCGTCCATCCAAATCATCAGCGTTCTAACCATGTTGAAGAATTTGAAAAGATCTCCGGTATCCTCTGTAAGAATAATTATCAGTCATCAATATTCTTTCTTCTTTACAATGACCTACAAACGAGAATAAAAAAAGGATTTTCAACTAACCAAGTTTGGTCCTGCGTGCTTCACACAGCGATTGCAAGTTATTCCAGGCTGCAACGACCTCCGCCTCGCGGTTTGTAATTTCGCGCGCCTTGTCGCCGGCGTAGCTTGCCTGCAGCTTAGCGGATTCCTCCTGTATCTGTGATACCTGGCTCTGGAGAGTCGACAGATCCTGAATGAAGTTGCCATGTTTGCGTTGAAGGCCAGAAACAGAACCGGCGTCGCGACCCAATTCATCGGACATGGCGTTCTGCTTCTCGAGGATGCGTCCGAGGACGTCCTTGCAGTCGTGGAAGAACTTGTGCAATTCGCGACTGGCAGCGAGCATCTGCGTGCGCGTCTCGATCAACTCGAGCAGGTCTTGCCATACCTAAAATAATTAGAAAAGGTGCGTGTGAAGAAATTGTTTTGAAAAATTAAGCGCGAAAAAACCTTACGCAACCTTTCAACTGTAGGTGTGCCGTGAATAATTAACTTTTTTAATTGCGAATATTAGATGTAATTTAATTATCTCCTTTATAAAGAGATCTCAGCGTGTGTTCTAATAATATAAAATACTACAACCGAAAATATACATATAAACGAAACTTAACGAAACGAAACAGCAATTCAAAATTACACACCTCGTTCAATCCATCCTTCCATTCGGCAATGGTGGCGGCATCCGAATGTCCGGCGGCGATGAGTGAATCTGCGATGCCATTAACGGCTGAAACTCTCTCGGAACCGATTGCCTCGGTATCACGAGCAAACTCCTTGAATCTCTCCCAGAGGAGGGTCACATGATCGTAGTCTTGGCCAAGCTCGTGACTGCCGGCAACAAGTTCGCGTTCAGCGATCCATTGCTCGAGGTCGTCAACCTCACGGTGCAGCATGAATAGCTGGAGAGCCTCGTCCAATTTGGCGCGACGTTCGCCAGCGAGGTCTTTCAAGCCAGCGTACAGTTTGTCGACCTAAGATAAAAAACGGGTTTTATGAATGAAAAGGGATTTTAGGTAATGGCAAAATATTATGTTTTTTTCTCTAATAAATTTCATAAGAAATAAAAACAAATGATTTAAACATACCTGTGATTGTTTCACGGCAATTTGATCGGCCAGAGGATGTTCGTCGCTAATCAGTTGCCTGGAAGTCTCACCGAGCTGTCTGATGGTTTCAGCATAATCCTCGACAGCGTGCTCGAGGCCTTCGTGTTTCTTCATGAGGTTCTGTGCAGAGATCTCGTCTTTTCCACGATCCTCCACCATCATGTAGAGTTCTTGTTCGCTCATCCACGACTCGGCCTCGGTCGCGTCGAAGAAGTACTGTTGAGCCTTTTCGTTTTGCAGGAGATGGGCATTTCGATCATCTACGGCGTCCTTCAGCTCTCGCCACTTCTCGTTCAGCTCTGAGATGAGTCGCGTAAACTCATCGGTGGCCTCGTGGCCTTCGTCGATCAGCTTCTTGCCGTTGCTGCAGACGAGGTTGATGCGCGGTTCGTGGTTGTCGATTTCGGTTCTATAAGCAATGTAAAATGGTTAGTTTTTTCAATTTAATTTAAAAATTCTATCGTTTGTATAGTAGAACAGATGCACCGCAAGTTTATTTGCAATGTTTCTAGTTTCTCACATAAGGACTCAGTATTCTCAATGAGTCACTAAAGTAACCATACATGGGTTACGAATCTTATAATAAAAAAAAGTTTGCTATTTTTACTACAATCAATTCTAACATTTTTAGGGGTTCATTCTTTACGTTCTTTTACTCTTCATTACTCTTTTAATTAATTGAACTCTATTTATAACATTTATTGATGAATAATTTAATTATTATTAGTCATAATATCTAAGAAAAATTTTTAATAGACATTATTCTGGTGAGATACGCATAGGCCTACAAATAGGTATCTTTTTACAAAAACCAATTCACTATCGTATCTAAAAAAACTACTAAACATAAATAACGTACCTCAACGACTGATTCTTCTTCTTCAGCATATGCACGTTGAACAGTGAATTTCCGTACTCCTTGCTGGTGGCCTGCGGCATCTTCTCTGCGATCCAAAGCTTTTCGTCTTCGACATCGCGTCTGAACTGATACGCCTCCTTCTTCTTCTCGAGCTGCCGTTGGCGCTCGACTAGTGGTTCCTTCAGCTGAGCAAAACGCTGGGCCACCTTCTCCTTCTTGAATTTGATTTCCTCCATCTTGTCGTCAGGCACCGTACGCTGGAGGTGCTCAGCCTGTTTGTCGAGCTCGGTGACTTGACGAGCCTTTACAGCCATCTGAGTCTCGATCATCTGTTGCTTCTGCATAAGGATGTTGACGGAGGCCAAGTCCGAGCCGGTGTCGGTGCTCTCGATTTGTTTCTCTGAAGGATACAAGAGAGTGAGTCAATTTTATAGATATATATGAGTATAAGTTTGTAGTATAACCTTTAAAAAGTACAAATAACTCTATGATTCATAGTAACCTTTTTTTAGATATAATTACATACAGTACTTAAATTTCACAAACATATTTATTATGGACTACTGAATAAATTATTCTCATGGCTTGTCTTTTCGTTATACGTTAACAATTTATTTTTACTACAAATATTTATTCTTAAAAAGGTGAGTATTATTATCATTATTGAAATCGAATTGAACTTACCTAATTCATTCATCCATGAGTCAATATCATCGCAAGTTTGGTGGATGAGGACTTCACGGTTGGCATCAAACAGTCTTTCTCCCTTATCGTGAGTAGTGGTCTCAAGATCTACGAACTGATCGGCAAGTTCGGCAACCTTGGGCTTGATGGTTTCGGCGAGCTCAGGTTTCAGTTGAATGAGTTCATCTGCAGCCGCTTGCAGCTGTTCAAGACGATGCTTGTTGCTAGCAATCTCAGCTTCGAAGGCCTGATGTCTGGTCCACTTGCTGTGTACAGTCTTGGCACTTCTATATGTTTCATCCTGGGCAACAATGTGCTTCTCTTGAATCCATTCGCCAAGTTCCTCGCAATCTTGGAGGAACAGCTGGAGCTGCTGCTGATCGCGCAGCTTGTTCATGAGCTGCTGAGCCTTCTCACGGTTGCTATTACGACGCTCATTGATGGATTCAGCCTTCTTCTTGATCTTGTCAGCAGCGAAGTGACCATCGTCGACGAGACGAGCAGCGAACTGCACGACGGAATTGATCTTCTCGTCGTTGGCGTCCATCGTAGTCATGAAGGCCTCGTGGCGCTTGATCATGTTTTCAGCTTGCTCGAAGTTCGTCGGTGTCTCATCCTTGGCAAGTACGTGTTCCTGCTGCGACAGGAGGACCTCAGCCTGGCGGGCATCGCGGTCGAAGACCTGGTAGTTGAGGGAGTTGGACAGAAGGTTCTGTCGGTTGGCCCACATCTGGTGTAGTTCTTCCCAGCCCATTTTCAAAGCGTTCAATCGCTCGCGTAAGAACATGTACTGAGTGTCGCCGTCGCCGGCTTCGCTAGTCAGCTTCTCGCCATACTCCATCATCTTCTGATAATCGTCGGTGTAGTTATCAATCTCCTCCTTGATGTTCTGGTGCTGAGTTAGCAGCTTCTCAGCGTCAGCCAAACTAGTTGGCTCGTCTTCATTAGCGACATCGGTTTGAGTCTTGGTAAGCCAAGCCTGGAAGTGATCGAGATCACGCAGGAAGCGATGCAAGTCACCAGCTTCTTCCAGTTTGGAATCCCTCTCCTTGAGCATCTGAGTAAGATCTTCCCAGATAGTGTGAATCTGTGTAATTCTCTCGCGGATGATTGCTGCCTCTTCGGGATGGTCCTTCTCGATAAGTTGAGCTTCCTTCTCGAGAGCATCCAATTTGGCTTGAATAGCTGCCAAATCGCGCTCCATGCCGCTAAGACGACGCTGGAGGGTCATGACACCGGTGAGGTCCATCTCGAGACTGTCTGTCTCTTGTAGGATACGCTTCTTGTCCTCGATCCAGGAGACAGTTTCGCGACATTCGATGTGGAAGGTCTGCACTCCATGAGCAGAGTTGAGGGCCTCGCGTTTGGATTCGGCCTTCTCGCGAAGCTCGGCCCATTTCTGGTTGAGCTCGTTCTGGCGCTGAACGATCTGTTTCGAGTTCGGGTGCTCGACGTGCAGTAATTGTCTTGCTACATTGAAGAAAGAAAACCAATTCATTATTTATGATTATAATATTACAATTACTTTGTTTTGAAAGAAATACATTCGATAGCTTACCTAATTGATTGACAACTGCAACGCGCGATGCATTGGCATTCATTTCCTTCTCAAAACCGTCGTAACGGTGCTTCATAATCTCCACGTCTTCAATATCCTTAGCTGGCACCATGGTATCGAGCATTCTATTCTTCTCTCCGATCCATTGTTCGACGCCATCAGCTTCGCTGAACAACTTATACAGCGACAAAGCGTCAAGCAGGCTCTGCTTTCTCGCCTTGGCCAAGTCGAGCAATTCCTTGTAATCCGCGTCGATCTGTGCTAGTCTATCGACGACCTTTTCTGACTTAGCATCTTGTTCGCCAAGTTGTCCTGTTTATAAAAACATGGTTATTATCAAATCCTAAAACATACCTTTTGATTTTATGTAAAAACTGTTTGCTTACCTAACTGCTGATGGAGCTGCTCTATCGTTGTGGCATAATTCTTGAGCTCGTCGGATACATCCTTATGTTTCTTAAGAAGTGATTGCACATTAGCCTCGTCTCTACCCACATCCTCGGAAGACACCAACTTCTTGGTATCCAGCATCCAGGCATCGATATCGGCGGCATCGGCGAACAGCTGGTGGTAGTCCACTGCCTCCTCGAGCCTCTTCCTTCTGAAAGCGGTCAAGTCCAGCAAATGATTCCACATGGTGAGAATTTCCTGTAGTCTCTCTTGAATCCTGTCGGATCCAAAGTGCTGCTGGCGCACCAGTTCGTCGCCCACAGCAACGACGGACATGAGTTGGGGCTCGTGCGATTGGATCTCGTTCTCGAGCGCCTTGTGCTTGGACAGTAGTAGATTGATGGTAGTAAGGTCGTGGCCCTTGTCGCCGGTCGACACGATCTGCTCCTTCTCCTTGATCCAGTTCTCCTCGTCGGCCATGTCCCAGTAGAACTGCCAGAGCTTGCGTGATTCCTCAAGGCGAGCACGACGCTCGACAGCCAGACGCACAAGCTCGGAGTAAGCATCCTCGAGTTGTTGAACACGCTCGACGATGATGGTTGGATCGCAGGGCCTGTAGCCTTCGTCCTGCTCGAGGAACCGTTGGCTTTGCTGGACAACAGCCTTGACCCTTTCACCCAAGACGTTGATATCGGCTTCTACAAGCGAATGCTTCTGCAGTAGATCTTCAACGCCCATGAGATGCTTGCCGTAATCGTCGGTCAGCAAACGCAGTTTGATCTCCTCCATGCTGTCGAGAATGTACAGCATCTCCTGGAAGTTCTGTTGGAGCTGCAAGGACAGTTCGAGTCGGGAGCGGCGAGCACGCAACAGCTCGAGGAGATAGTTCCAGAGCCGGAGAACATTGTCTTTGCGCGCATTAATGCGCTCGATGTCATGATAATTCTCGGCTTCGAGCTCTCCGGATACAGCCATCACGGCCTGGACACGCTCTTCATAGGCAAAGATGTCGGTTTCAATAGCCTCGTGCTTCTTGGCGGCAGCCTCTACTGCAGCCAAGTCGAAACCGAAATTGTCCTATTGACGAATTTGAAAAAAATTAATGACAGAAAATAATGTATTTACATTTCAAATTTAGAAATCATACATAGTTATCATCTGTATACATTACAACAAAAAAATATATACAGTAGAACTGCAGTAGTTATACTATCATGAGTTACTCATTTGATAAATTTAGAATAACTTGAATTACAGATGATTCATATTTTTTTTTAAAGAAATGACCAACTCTTGCAACAGTTAAGAAAGCATAAAAATAAATTACATTTCAGCTCTTTACGTTCGCGAAATTGAGACTAGGTTAATTGTACTTTGTTATTGCAGGTTTTACAAATATATGACGTTATTACTATTCAAAGTAAAAATTGTTTCAAATGATATGAACGAAAAACTATAAACTAAAATCCTTTTCAAACTACCCTAAAGAACGACCTACCTGTGAAACAAGTCGCTGATTCTCGGACAACCAGGTCTCCCTCATGCTGGCCTTCCTGTTGAACCTGGCCGCGAGCTGATCGAGCTTCTCTTGTCTGATCAGTTCCTCTCTGAGCGCAAGTTCTCTCTCGTGCTCAGCTTTCTCCAGACGTTCCCATGCTTTGTTGATGTCTGCGATCATCTTGCCTTCCTTGGGCGTGTAGGGTTTCTGATTATTGGCGCGCATCTTAGACTGCAGAGTAAACAGCAGCACTTCGAGGTTACCCTTCTCCACAAACTTGGGTGGCTTCTCCACGGTACGATAGTTGGAGAACTGGGAGAGTTGAGATTGTACACCCATGAGGGAGTTGGCGAACTGACGGTCGCCCAGAGCAGTGATGGTAGACTCGATCCAACGGAGGAGCTCGCTAGTCAGACTCTCGTACTCGCGGATCATGCGGTCATTCTCCATGGCGATGCCAACGACTTTGCCGATTCTCTTGCCTATGGAATAGCAAGGGTGTTAGTAGGGTATTTATCGATTGGAATTTTTGGATGGGAACGTGATATAAGGTTGAGTAAATAAAATTTAGGGTAGCTCACCTTGGACAGTCTCCTGCTTCATCTTGGAGAAATAATGATAGTATGTGACAACATAGGTAATGATGGACTTCTCATCAGGATGATCAACAAAGATATCCTCAGCGTCCAACAATTTGGTCAATCCTAGTTTCTCTTCAGCAACGTTGAATGCATTGTTCAAATTGTAAATAGCATTGGACTTGGACAGTTTATCGAACTGAATGAGATCAGGTCTGTGCTTGTGAATGATGGCATTGAAAGCCAGACCATCTCTCCAGGAGGTCGTGAAATTTCTGACGTTAACATTATGATATCCAGCAGTTTTCATCTGGCACCAGAGCAGCAGCGCGTCCTTGGCGCTCTTTGTCTCTTGGTTATCTGTTTCCTCAATAGTAATGTCTTGGATCTGGAAGCGCAGGATTATTGTCCAGATGAGACCGAGGGTGAGTCTTGGGTTGCCGTCGACGATGTCGTGCGAGCCCATGTTCTCGAGATGGACACGTTGCTCGCGTAGGAACTGCAACGCCTTGTCCACGTTCTCGAGACAATGAATCCTCATTTTGCCCTTCGTGGGTCGTGGTAAACGCTCGCCCGAGAGGATCTCGAGGAGCTTTATCAGCATCTTGCCATCGCGCAGGTCGACGTAAAGGTCGCCGATGCGCGACGAGCAGCGCACTAGGTGCGAGTTTACCCATTTCTGGAAGGTCTTTTTCTGGACCAGCTCACGCTCGCCTGTGTAAGGATTATCAAGGATTAGAACTACGATAATAAAAAATTTAATTTTTAACGCGAATCTCTAATATTTTAATCTTGATTTTGATTTTTATGTATTGAAACTAATTTAAACCATTCTTAAATGTAAAATAAACTTTATAATTTATAGCTAGACGTTTAATTATTAAAATGTGAAACTTTTCTCGCAAAAAATAATTGTCAACAATAATTTAGTTTACTTTACAACTTATCCAACGATACGTTTGAAACCATCACGAAACCAACCAATTTTAGAAAACCTCTCCACCGCCTATGAATCACTCAACGATATAAGATAGAGAGTAAGATCCACGATCATCGAAAGTATCAGCACGCGTATGGAGCCGATAGCCGCGATTCGCTAGATGTTCGCGAGAGATACGAGCTGCCGCCGGCGGCGACAACGACGGCGCAGCGGAAATATATATAGATATATAGAGTGTGGTGGAGAGGCTATACAGTATTCGACGGTGCGTATATAGGCGTTGCATAACGAGGCGTCGGCTTGCCACGAGCGTACACGTTGCAGCGTATAGACATACACGACACGGAGGATGGAACGTTGGCGCGGATATCAGCATAAATTATTCACTGGTATTTCCGTGCAACATATTTTAAACTGTATATTAAATAATTTCTATACTATTTTCTATATACTGATTTTTCAGTAAAAAGTATGATTCTTTTCAAAATATAACGTTTTTCTGACGCAGACTTACCAGCTAGGGCTTTAATACGCGAGCGCTCGAAGAGTCTCGAGCTGGAGTTGCCCCCATCGTATTCGTACTCGTCGACGATCTCTTGCTGGAGCGTCGGATCCCAGCCTGTGCGCTGCACCGAGATGTCGGTCGTCATTCTGCCGTCGTCGCCGTTGTCTCTCGGGCCAACCGCTCAAGCACCTTCCAACCTTTAAGGGCACTCCTGTAATCAGAAATTTCGCGAACCATTAGCGTCTCAGGAAACTCTACTATATACCTTGAAAGAAAAGTGCGTAATGGAATTCGTGGTTGCGTGCCTAAACGAGAGAGCCAGTATTTGCTCACGACAAACATTGACACTCCGGTGATGGTGTATATAGTGTGCATTAGTATAATGATTATTACACAATCGATGAATGAGAGAAAAGCGCTGAGAAATTTCCGAGACCTTAACAGTAAAGCGACGACTTGCTCGATGATTGTTAAACAAAAGAAAGGAATGCAGTGATTGAGCGAGTGGCTATAATTCATTAATATTCATATTTCCCATTCGCATTTGCGACTATACACCATACACTGCACAGGGTTATAAATTCAAACAAAATAATCGGAATAACCACGACAGCTACACCCCTTTTGAGCCTTTACTAAACTCAAACTTCATCATGCATCTCCGCAATTTTAATTATATGGAACGCCAGTGTCCGCCGTCGTCGCCCGTGCGCGCGGGACCGGACTTTAAAATTGTCTCCCGCTCTCGTCGTCGTCGCCAATCTAGCCTGCAATAAACACGCGCCGAGCGTGCGATAATCGCGCGCGATTACGTCACGCGAGAGAGAGCAGCCGCGCGTATGGGATGATGTCACGCGCGCATTAAATATACAGCCAGACTGCGGCGACTGAAACCTGCCCCGATACATATACACACATACATGTATATACATAGAAAGCCTTTTAGATGAGCGAGGAACGTATGTGTTGCGGAGACGCGATAAAACCGTTGGTGGTACTGGAGAGAGTCTGTACGTATATACCAGAGAAGAGATATAAACAGTGGGCGAATATGAATAAGGTAAGATGCTAAAATTAGACGAGACCAGTTGGTATAGTATGCGCGTGCTGGACGAGGATTTTCTGGTTATTATGAGTGTGATGATTGGTTTTTGGTGGTTATAGGTTACTGTTGTTATAGTCATTGGAGATTGTGATTTCATTCTTATATAAAAGAGTTATTTGGTTTATCTCAATTGAAAATAACCAATTTCGTTTTTCGAGATTAAAATTTTTATTTTAAGAATCTACTGTTACAAAATGAATTTTGGTTAAATTTTCAAAAAAGCTAAATGATACATTGTTGTTGTAATATATTCAACTCCCACCCCTTTTAAAAAAAATAATTAGGCCAATCTTACATCGTTTTTCTACGCGTTTTATGTTCACTTTGCGTTCCTTATAGAAAAAATTCTATTTCGATCACGCACGCGACCACTCCAGCGATTTGCATCCTATATACGCGTCGTCTCCCCCTGCGGTGCTCATCATCAAGCCTTGCAATCTCATCAGAAAAACTTTCAGGGTAAACACTTTTCCCCCTATATATATACACACACATCGTATACATAGGTGTGTGATACCGCATGACGGCCGAGTGCGCGTGCACTATCTCTCTCCAATTAGATAAGCGAAGTTTGCGCTTTTATTCTCCGAAACACTCTAGACTGAAATATCACTCCATTACGTTACTCTGCGCGCATAAGAGAGAGTTTCACTTGAGCAAAGTGAAGGCTTATCTGTAAAAAATATTGTACTCGATTGTAACGTTTAACCAGTATAAAAATCATCTGTAAAAACTTTAGCAAATTTTATTTTTCGCTTAATGTCTATTCCCGATTGCTATATATTTATAGGCCATTAAACAATCCCCAACAAAAAAAAAACGAACGCACTTACAAATCACTCGCACGCACCAACTTCGTTTTCACCGATCAACTCGCATTTCGCCGGTACATTCCTAGTCCGCAAGCCTTTCCTGTATATACCTTACACGTAACAGACACACATACATACACGCAAGAGCGTCAAGGAAAACCAGGAGCTATACCGTTTCGCCTTATATACAATAAAGGAGAGAAATGCGCGCGCTCAGCAGTACGCAGCAACATGCAAGATATACACGCGAAGACGCCGCCGCTGAGGTGCTGCGGTAGCCAGCTGCGGCATTCCTTCGCCCCCCGGCACTCGTCCATCCATCTTGAGCTTGAGTAGTAGTATATATATGTATTGGTAGGTGTATATATATATAATACGTATATACTATACGTGCGCGAGGTCAATCGTCTCTTCTCGGGACAATTGACGACGATGACGACGACGGCGCGGGATGTGAGATATACGCGCGACGACGAGACGTGCCAATGGTTCGGTTCTTTTTTTTTGGTATAGGTAAGTAGAGAGGAGAAGAGTCTTGAACTTGTGACACTGGGGGGAGAGGAACAGAGTGTGGGTGAGTGTTTTTGCAGTGATGACGCGAGTACGATTGATGATGGCGTGTCGTTATAAGGTATGACGATGGTTGTTATTGTTATGGTAGCATTGAAATGTTTTGTTTTATGGTTATTGGTTGTTTTTTAATAGGTATAACGATAAAAATTTACATACGATAATACGAATGTCAATGAATTTTATGAAATTAGATATATATTTAACCGATCGTATTACGACCCATATTACAACGTCTATAAATTTAAAAAAAAAATCTGTAAAACAATGACCCAGCATGAGTTGCAGCAGAGTATAGTTCTCGTTCTATCAATAGCAACCTAATACGATTTGAAATCCAGTATACCATGCGGATCGGCTCACACAACTGCTGCTAGCACTGTAGACAGAGACAGACCACGCGCGCGCGCGTCCCGGTCATCGAGGTAACTTCAGCGCGCTATTCAATCACGGAAAGTGGTTTCGATTTCTATATATACTATATACACACATTGGCTACATTGGAAATCAAAGTGGCAGTGTCTTATACGCGCCATAAGAGAGATAGAATATATAGCTGAATCGACAATGTATATATATGTGGTACGTATAACGAGGACTGCTCTCTGCTGACCGGCACGCACCGTACAAGGGCGTGTTCCCGAAAGATAGCCAGTCATGCGGAGAGTAAGAGAGGTGATTCGATTTTGTATTATCTGGGGAATTTAGTCGATCGAATGGTTTTATTGGTGGTGGTAGTGTGTGTGTGTGGGCAATAGTATAGTGGGGATGGATTAGATTCTTATTGGGAATATTTTAATTGACATATGTTGTTGGGTTACCGATTTTTAAGTAGATGAGTATATGTGTACTGTATATATCAGGTTTTGGATGAATTTATTCACGTGAAATATTTTTTCCGATAACTATTCTTCTTCTTGAATTATACCCATCGTCATATCAATATCCGAAGACCTACTAATCTCCTATCCACACCCATCCCCACACTACATCCCATCCTGTCACTTCTACATATAACAGTAGCCGCCTGCATCACGCTCGACCGACCATCACATCACTCACGTGCCTGCTACTTTTGCATCTCTCGCGACCAAGTGAAATCTATCACACCAGCACCCGCGTAGGTTACCATTACTGCACTTTGCAAGCGTCACACCGGAACAAAGTCGATATAAACGTCTCTCTTCTCGTCCTTATACCGATGACGACGATGATGACGATCCCGTGTATATATACATATATACACACACATGTGTGTGTGGGCGCGGCTCTCTCAGTCTATGTCTAAATGTCAACGGCGACTCGCGCGCGCGCTTTATTGATTTAACAGCCTGATAAAGGCGTGCTTTGCCCTCACTCGTAAAGCCTATATACACACACGCGCGCGCGTGCCTGCGGCCTATATAAGCCGCTCTAATGGAGAGATGGCCTGTGCACGACGACGGTGGTTGGCTTATCGAGCGAGTTCTGTACGGGAAAGCTGTGTGTGTATTCTTTTTTTTCTCTTTCGCCTATATAGATTCCTGTCGTCGTCAGGTTTCGGGCTGTAATGGGGTTCGATTTGCTGGGAGAGAGAGAAAGAGGTGATGACGGGGCTTTTTATTGGGTCTGGAAAGTTTTTTTGTGCGTTGGTGGTCGAGAAGAGGATCAATGGTGTATTGAGGGAAAATTATGTAGAGACGGGCTTCTTTTTTGTAAAGGTAGGAGTGTGTGGGTTGGTATTTTGTTCTATTTAGGTTTGATATACGTTATGCAAAATGTTTGCAGTAAAAAAATATAATAACATACACCTGTAAAGAATATCGTACATCGTGGGTATAAGGTATATAATTCAGATCCAAAGGTGTTAACGTCTATGTAATAGTAAAACTATTGCTCTAAACGATTGAAAATAACAGGTAATACTAATTTTACTCTTATATATACTACCCACTGTCACATAAATATAACTATTCAAATTGAACGCCTATTCCAAATCATAATTGATCGTTTCTAAATAGCTGTGAAGACGACTGAATCTCAGCTGAATATACAATCAACGATACATATCTAAAATTCAATCACACACATACACTTCTACGTGATTAACCGTTTTCTCTCCTAAAACATGCCTTGTCACACCCGATCCTTCAGCCCAATGGCTTCTCGCTCGAGACTCCCGAATCAAATCTAATTCAATTAAACTCTCCTCTCTCTCTCTCTTCCTCTCGCTCGAGATGATGAAAACACGATAAGCCGAAACTCGCTCCCGGCGTGAGAGATAGAGAAAGAGCGTATATATACACACACCAAAGGATAAATTGAATTTCTAGTTTGTTTCCGCGCGAGGTTGTTGTTGCGCAACACTCGAGATTCGGTAACACGTGTGTGTGCGATTTTCTATTTTTAAATTCTCGGATACACACACACATATACTCGTGGTCGCGGAAAGGCTTGAGCTTTACATTATACACTTAATTGCTCGCGACTCGTAATCAACGCTTGCTTTCAGTATAGACGCTCTGTATAGCCGTTGCAGCCGCGATCAATTAACCTGGACCATTCAAACGAGATCCGCGCGCGTGTGTGTGTTGTGTTTGCGGAGGAAGAAGAGGCAGAAACAAGTGGAGTGCATGCATGGGTAGCGTTGAGAGGAAAAACACGAATTTCGTTTTACGTATTTCTATGCGGTTACAGCTAACGAAGGATGATGCATATTTATGGATGGAAGTGTAAATCGCAGAGTAGCTGCACGTCTTATTTATCTTAGTATATAAAGATATACCTGATGCGTAAATATATATTTTATAGGAAATGGTATATACTTTTAAAACATATTTTTCCTCTTAGTGCATATCTTATCACAATCTATGAACAAGTATATACCTATAGCTTCTCAAAAATCCCAAAGGAAATTAACTGATTCACGCCTTCGCCATTAATTAAGTGCGACGCGACAGTCTGCAACACGCGCTCTTAAAAGAAGAATGTCAATGACAATCGAATTAAAATTCTACTCTCGACGGTATATTTTCCGATCCCTATAACATCCTCTCTTTCTCTCTTTCTACACTATTCACGTAAAACAAACCGTCGCGCTTAAAATTAGATCGAAACATCTTCCCCTTTCTTCCCTAGTCTTCCACAGCCGTTACCCACACACATACACACGCTCCACCCCCACGTTTTTCTATCCTCGATGACAAATCGCAGCGTCACCACCGTCGCCTCGTCATCTTAACATTGGACTCCATTTTTCCCATCTATATATTATACATACATCTCTCACACACGAGAGAGGAAGAAGAGGAAAAAAAACGAGCGCACGCGCGGCACCACATTCCCCGCGCGCAGGGCCCGGACACTTACGCCGAATTAAGAGCAATTACCCGAGCGAGTGTATGTATGCTCATGCCGTCACCTCGTGTGGGCGAACGAGCGAACCAGCGAGCGCGTAAGTATGTGCGTGCATAATATATAACGGGAGAGGCCAGCGTGTATCGAGGGGAACGTAAAGAGGAGAGAATATGTACCTGATGAAGGAGGAGGAGAAGGAGGAAGAGGAGGGGAGTGAGGTTTGAAAAATTGAAGTATGAAGTGTGTAGTACGTATGTGGATGTGGATGGGGGAAGGGTTAAGTGGAAGGGGAGCGATTTTGGAGGTCTTGTTGTAGTATGTATATAGTTTGGTGGGTGGGAGGAAGAAAATAGTATAGTGAAGAGGGTTTTTATAAAGTTAACAATGGAGGGAGGTGCAGGGAAAATGTTAAAAATCATATTAGGATGTCGGAATTATGACATTCGCAATACTGTTTTTTGCTTGTGTAGTTCATTTTAAGTGTAATCAGAGCAGAAATATGCTACTACATTAACTAATCTACAATTTATGTTTCAAATGTCTGGATATAACTACTACCATCCGACATTGAATCATTTACCTCATTTATTACTTGCACGATCCGTGTGTTTTTTTTATTATTATATAGTTTCAAAAATTATTAGAGCTTTTAATTTTAATTATACTTAAAACTATGTTCGCGAAATCATACGATATATCTCAATTGAGCACGAAAAGAGTTTAGTACATTTCTAAAATGGGACAAGATGCATTAAGCGCAGCGATTAAAAAATTTCCTTGAAGACTAAAATTAGCTTCATAATTCATTCCAAAGCGAACAGATGATGTGAGTTTACAGGCAAATATGATGATTACTAGGAATGAATTGCACTGCATAAGCTCTCTATCACGTGCCTCAGATAAAATTGTCACTGACTATACGATATGCGAATTATAAAATAATTTTCATTTTTTTCTTTCTTTCTTCGTTAAGTAAATTATGTGCGTTATTCCTATTGCGTCACTTTAAATATATGAGTAATTATGAAGTTGTATGAAAATGTAGTAATTGGATACGTGTATTTTTTTTAATTTAGCTAGTAATTATGTCACAATTATAAGTATGCGATTATTTAACAAACATCTTTAATCTTTTAAATTGTCGTTTTTTTCATAATGACGAGAACAAGTAAATGATAATTCTCATTATCTGTAAAAATACTTCAAAATGTTCACGCTTACAAACAAAACATTACTTATACATTTACACTGAGAGAAGAATTTGTTTATCGTTAATAAGAAGATATATTAAAAATACACAAAAAAATTTATTTATATTTACTCTTTGTGAACTCTTATTAACTAAGCATATTAACTATTAATATGCCATCATTAATAGTAATATTTTGGAATTTCAGTCAAATGTGAATGTTTTCACATTTACAATTTTCTTATTTACCCAAAATCAACTATTACGTATTAATTGTTACTAAATATATTAACTATAAATAAATCCGTCTGTCAGTATAAACACGAAACTTACATAATTATACAACAAACATTCCAAGTAGAAATTTTTATTTAAAAAAAGAGCATACACAAGCGCTATACGATGCTACAAGCAACTAGATATCGTAATAAGCGCGACTACCAAACCAAAACGAGCCAAAAACAATAAAAAAGCAAATCACACTACTACTACTACTACTACTACAGAAAAAAACAAAAAAGAAAGCACCACCACTGGCGGCCAAAGGAAAATCAATTCAACGCAGCATCATCAGCAGCACCTCCACTTCCGTCTCTCCCCCAAACAGCCTCCTCGAGAAAGCGCTTACTCTCAACCTTCCTCTCAACATACGCAGCCTCGGCAACGAACAAACGAGACGACGAGAGGGAAAAAGTCTCTACTGCATGTTCTCTCTCTCTCTTTCTCTCAAGAGCCACACGGCGATGTATATAGAGGCAGGCACCCGTGCTACTCTCGTCTTCTATTTCCGAGGCGTGCGCGCACACAGGCACGACCTTCGCTCTCGCTCGCGTGGATGCAGTGTCGCCGTCTCGTCAATTATTAAGGCACGAAATCGAGACGAGAAGAAGGAGAAAGTGTACGTGTATATACATATATGTAGATATGTGGACAGTAGACCCATAGAGCGCAGGCGCAAAGCAAGAGGGACTCGTGTGCATGTATGTATATATATAGGAAATAGGGAGAGGGGGCGAGAAAAAGAACGACGTGCACGCGAACTGTTGTAGATACCCTGCAGGGAAATCGTCTGGAGTCAAGTCTGAGATTAGGTGGCCGGTGTGTAAGTGGAGGCGAACCGGTGAATGATGCATATAAATTTAAAGGCAAATGGTTGCTATTGGGTTTGATAATAGGGTAGATTTTTTTTGTAAATAAAGGTTCCTCAAGGTCTCTGTTTAGTTCATTATTATAATGCTATTTTAATTTGTTTAAGTTTCTAGAATTACGTTAACTATACGTATTCCAAACTTGTATATCTTTTATTAGGTGCGTATACGTATACTTAAAAGGAAAAGTATAAATATTTTTAACCACTTTTATTTTCTCGCCGCTTTTTCATTATCTCGCGTCTGTTAATATAGTTACACCGCATCATTGGAAATAGAAACAATGCTCGCTGATTAGTTTCTAAAGTAAACCAAAATAATCAATATATGGTTACCGTCTGACCCGCGCCGCCACCACCGCCGTCGCGCGGCGGCGCAACCTGTTATATGGAAAATATTGACATTCAGCCTTCACACCAGGATGAAGTTCACTGCAGATTAGAGTTGCTTTGAAAACTAAAAAAAGTTTTCGAATCGTTTAAATTATATGCTCAATTCAATGCCGTATGCATTTACTTGCAATAAACGGCTAAAGATGTTTGATTCTAACGGAATTCATCGCGTATAATTGTAAAGTTTTTTTCTTTTTTATATTTTTGTATTTAAAACGAGACTCGGATCAATACACGGATTCCCGTCACGGAAAACAGATCCATAAACTGGGAATTCAAGCGCAACTTATATATCTGCTACTACCACCACCACCACCACCGACGCGTCACCATCCCCAAACAAAGGCGCGCGCGAGAAGCTCAATAGATATCCGTATAGCCTTGATGTGTGTGTGTGTGTGTGTGTGTACTCGTATTACACACAAATTAAACCGCCTATCTCAATTAGAGAAAAAAAGAGATATCCTTTCCTATCGGATCCCGTCATTCTTACACCTATGCACATAATTCGTCCTTTAAAACTCACCGTACATCTTACACTTGCCAAACTCACATTCAGCCCGCATATAACAATACACTCGTACACACCGGAACACATACTCTCATCTTCCCTATTATCTCTCCCATATACGTATACATGTACTCTACATCCCTCCTAGAAGAAAAATAATAAAGTCACGGCGAACGGGGTAAAGTCCAACTTGGATGATAATAAGGCAGTAGGTGTGTGTATATACACATATATAAACACACACAGAGTAGACCACCGGCGCAGAGTATCAGCAGCAGCACCAGTGGCGACGACGGCGACCCGGCTATTGATTTTCTGGCTGCAGTCGCCACGGCGCCGGCGGTCCCGGCCGCGCCGACGCACTACGCCCCCACGTCGCGTAATACGTGCGTGAGCGTATATGGTGCGCTCACACGGCTGTCGTTTCATTTTTAGGGGCTGCTCTCTCCCTCTCTCTCTCTCTCTCTCTCTCTCTCTCGATGTCTATATGTTTGGTCTTTCTTTCTCTCTATATACATGTACACGTATGTGTGTACAGTTGAGGAGTGACTTTGGGAGCGGCGCTGCTGTTATATATTTTTTGTTCGTCATCATGGGGTGGCGCGATGCGTTTTCAGGTTAAGGTTCGCCGCCGGTTTATGTGTTTGTGTGTAGAGCACGTCCATATACGTATAGCAATATATATATACGTCTATGATGCGGACTAGTTTACTTGCGGTTATGTAGGTATATTATACAATTCGAGCTTTTTGAGCAAGGGATTTTGAAGTGATATAGGTGTATATATAAGAATCGATTGTTGGAAGATTTCGTGAATGAAACGAACGTGGAAAGAAGGCAATTATTGTAATTGATCCATTAGAAGAATTGAGAGAGGGGGATGACGCGTAGAGGGCGATGCAGAGAAGCCCGTGAAATTAATGATTATTTCCTTTTCATTGTAGGGGAGGGCGTGAGGGTTGGTCGACAACTATCACGCTTATATATTAAATACGAAAGAATTTAAACGAAGCTTGCGACATTTATTTGAGAGTTTGGGTTTAGGATGTGAATGTATAGTTTGGTTATGCAGCTTATATATACAAATACATTGAAAGAAAGAAGTATAATTTATATATGTATTGAAGAATTGTCACATTGTTGTAGTTTAGAATGTCGTACAATGGGAATTACGCAATAATCAAACCACTCGACTTCATATACTTCAACAAAGCCACTACTCACTCAACAAGCACTTATACATATACATCCACATCCCAATTGCATCTATACGCAACCATCGCCTCATAGGTATACGTATACATACATACTGCATTGCATTCTTCACCCATCCCTTAGCTACATATACCGCACAAAAGCGTCGGTGGCGACCTCGGAAATTTTCAGAACGCGCTCGACACAACGTACATATAATACACACAGAGCCATATACACATGCATACACGTGCACCTTTCAACATCGCGTATATACACGCCAAACTATTGGAAATGTGTAATGTAGGTCGTCGTACACCCCCCTCGTGTTTCCCGTCGATGAAACATATATGCAATAAAGGAAGAAGAAAAAAAAACATCAGGCGCGTTGACATACACACGTTTTTTCTCTCCCTCTCTTTCTCTCTTGTCGTCGTCGTCATGTTATACACGATGTCTCGCGCGTTGTATAACGATCGAAGCTCGTAAGGTGTAAGTATAGCAGCAGTAGCAGTCGCGGAGGAGTCTGCGAATTGGTGTATATAGATGCGGTCGTAGCTCCGATATATCGTTTCTCTTAGGCGAGACACGAATGTTATCGGTTATCGAGAGATATATATACGTGTGTATATATATATATGACTTTGAATTCAGACCTCGTGAATAGCCCTCTTTAATGCGAGTGTGTATATATTCGGTGCTGGTCTCTGAATATGTGGTACTATATATAATGTGTCTGTGTATATGGATGGGTGAATGCTTTGAGAGTTGTACGAGTGCTTTGTATGAGAGAAAGATGACGAGACGAAAATGGCTGTAGAGAGTCCTATCACTGTGCTATCTGTGTCTGTGAGGGTTTGATAAAGTTCGCGTGATATATAAATGTCGTTCTTACATTGAATGCGTTAAATAATAATAAATTGGTCCCTTAAGAACCCATGATCCTTGTACTTGGAAATTATAATTTAAACTCTAAATTTTCTCTTTACCGAATCACCCAATACCTCGGTATTTCCAGACTACGCTTTCTTTTTCTCCTTCGCTTTCGGCGGAACACTCAAAAAGGCATTATTCACTTTGCCAACTTGATCCTCTCAATATACACCGCACTACTTCCCTCTACACATCACTTAATTCCTCATCCGTCCAAAACTCTTTTTCTCCAATCCATTCTCCTATTTAACAAAGACTATACCGACGTGCTCGTATACTTAGTTATTACACTTCGATATAATACTTATAGCTTATATATACACGGTCCCGCGCCCTTAGCAGGCAAAGTTCAACGCGCTACCGTCGACCTTGTTGGCACTGCGCGAATGTAAATCACGGCCGTCGTGGCGACGGGCAGTTACGTCTTTTATATATATATTTTGATTTGAAACGGAAGGCGAGCTTTTCTGTGGAATTTACGGGGAAAGTTTTTTAGTACGATGGGTACATTGCTAGTTTGAAAAAGGGGCCAGATGCGATGTATATGTATGTAAACCGTATAGTTAAATGAATTCCGGTGTATGTTCTTGCCGAAAGTTTTCGGGGTTATGAGGGGAACCTAGAAGTACATGTAGTTTTGAAGATGAAAGTCGTGACTTACGTGGCAGTTAAGAAAGGGACGACATTGCCTGCTACTCACCTGTAACATAAAGAAAAAGTGACGGTTAAAAGTTTGAATAATAAATGATTTGTCATATGTATACAGCATTTACTCAAAATCTATGTATATATACAAAGTTTTTGTATTATCGGAGCTTAGTTTATTGAACTACATGTAATCTCCCTTTCCACTTATATGTACAGCAGTTTGTCTAAGATAATACGCTATCAATCTCACGTTACAGCCACTCTCGCTCTTTTCCCGAACGCAAACTTTGCCGTGTAAACTTCTCTCTCTGCCTCTATATAACCCAATTCCCCGGTACATATACTTTCCTCTTTCTCTGTACATCAAAAGTCTGTACGTAAGTCTCAAATAAAAGACGAAAACCACCACATAAAAATATATCCTTCAATGTCCAATTAAAAACCCCTTTTGTTACTGATTTCTTTTTCTTTACGGGGGAGGGTTTTTTTTTCTTCTTGGACACGCCCACGTCCAGCTCATTAGTGCAGCTCCACTTGCTGTCTGATCGTCGTGCGGGAGCTCTTCGCGTAATGACAAACCGAGAATTCGCCGTGCTGGCAATGGGGAGAGAAGGCTATTTTTAGAGCCAGTCGATTTTAAGATGCACATCGTATACGAGTGTGTTTGATAGGCAGAGGAGATGATGAACGGCGGTACGGATCGGTAAGTGATTGGGGTGTGTTGTAGATTGTTGGAATGATATATACATGAGCAAAAAGCGGTTGTTTTAGTTTGGATATATATATGTATACCGTGGGTTTTTGTGGTTTAGGTGTATGTATAGCGCTTGAAAAAAATAATTATCAACGGACAGTGATAAAAGTTTATTGTTTTTCTTAACTTTACGACTCAAGTTTTTAAAGGTCTCCCCCGTAAATATCGTTGTACTTTAAAAGGATAATTAACCTCGATCTTCCATATTTATATGCTCTCTCTCTGTCTCTCTTAAAATAATAAACGGCCTAATGATAAATCAGAGTATACGGTTATTAAGCTTGACCTTATTTCACCTTTCTTCTTTCTCTCCGCAAGCGCAGCACTATACTCTACCTTTTTGTCCCCTCTTCTCTTTTCTTTTGCCGCTATACAGACTCGAAGGAGAAAAAAAACCCACCCACAAAGAACCTCTGAAATACTTTCTCTATTCTCTTAATTCTCTCTCATACTCTACAACTATAACCCTTTATACCTTCACACTACCCTCGTGTATATATCATCAACGTGCCACTTTTCGCACGAGAAATCCGCACGTCAGCACGCGCACGTACATATAATCTGCATCGATAAATGAGCAGCGAGGAAACGCGAGAAACCTCACGTAGACGAACTTGAAGCAAAGAGCAACGACACGAGGCGGAAGTGTATAGCGCAAAAAGAACGCGACGAAGAAGAAGAAGAAAGCAGCAGCAGCAGCAGCAGCAGTAGTAGTAGCGGCAGTTGAAGCTTGGTATATAATAGTGTATAAGAAAACGGGAAGAGCCCTTGTGGAACGCGGGAGTGAGAGAAATGCGCTCAAACTCAACGGCGAGACGCGCACGAGCTCGTGAAAAATAGGTTAACGCTCGCGCGCGACGTGAGAGAAGGCAGCGACCTTTTCGAAAGTGAGATGTATATAGATGTGGGAGGAGAAGAAGGAGAAAAGTGGGGTATACATAGGCTGGCGTGAAAAATCAGCGCTGTTGGTGTGTATTTGGGAAGTGGCGTTATATTGGATCGATGGTTGCTGTTGTAGAGAGTTCGATCTGTCGGTTCCATATCCGCATGTTTACGAAATTAACTTTATTTCTCTAACATTTTATTCAGATTGAAAAGTTTAGTTAAGTCTCTCTTTTATAGAGTATTATACGTGGCCATACAAGGCGTTTACATGACTAAAAATCATGCTAAACTTCCATAAACTCTCCACAATAAATATACTCAACCTCGTCGTAATTCAGACGCAGCCGCCTACACATCACGTCAGTTTTATTTATCGCTCGGCAATCCTGGTAAGCGATCTCCTGCTAGACTAGAAAAAATGCGCAAGGATAGCTAGCGTAGTTTGCTTTCCTCCTCCCCGGGCAGAAACTGATTTGCCGTCCTTGACGGATACTTTAGAACCTAGTAAACACTCTCGGGAAAACTTCCAAAGACCTAGACTCTAAGGAGATTTATATTTTCCCATAAAGAGAATTATTGGATGAAAGTTTGCCGGGGCGTCTTTGGAAGGTCGAGGTATGTCTATATGGGCAACTGGGGATGAAATTTTTAATTAAAAGTACATTATCGAGCGAAAGTTTTGCTTGATTTTTACATTACTACGGTTTATGAAGAAGTGTAAGGTATGTTGTATGCTTGCGGATTTATGACAAAATGTCATGTTCATCCACGATGACACGCCTTACATGACGCATCTTCAAAGCGCGCGCGCGCTTCTTTGTTTGAATTACCATGCTGGTCGTATAGAACCATATCTTTTGTAATTTTAATTTTAATTACTGATCATGCCATTATACCTCCTCTACTATAGCTTTTGTATTTACTTGATTAACGATTTCACGCATTGTTTTATACGATAAATATTAAACAAAAACTTTTGTATCGAAAATCCTGACGCATATATATATATCCGTGAACAGGTGCACGTCGTTTACTATCACCTTGCTACATCTCCAACATTATATACAAACCGACGCTGTATACACCAGCAGACAAGTACAAAACTCAACCACGCGCATACACCACGACAAGTATTACAACGAGACCGTTTAACCACCACCCTGGCAGCTCTACAGCAAACTACTTCTCTTAGTCTTTTCCCAGAAAGCACTCCTCTTTCATATATACCAGCCAACTTGAAAACACTAAACCGTGCAGCGTCGGCGCGTCGTCGCGCTCGAAAAAACGCGTATTATAACGCAGAGAGGAACAAAAGGTTCACCGAGTCGACAGCCATCGCTCGCTCGCGCGCGCATCGTCGACGCGTCGTCATCCTCTGTCCTTCTCGCGCACACGCTTAATGAACGTGTATATATATATGCCCGTCACAAGCGAGAAAGAGAGAGAGAAGGGTCTACGTCACGTCCGCATTTGCGTTAATCTAGCCGCGGCACAACGCAGCAGCTGCTCACCGTCACCGCCGCCGCCGTCGTCGTCATTTACGTGCTGCTATACTGCTATATGTATATATACCGTATAGCAGTATATGGCGATTGTTTAATATTCTCGGGTGATACTCGGGCTTTCCTCCTCCTGTATTCTCCCTTGATTATTAGTCGCCACTATATGGAGAATGGATATGGAGAAGTAGAAGGCAATACATGCTGTGCAAGTTGTGATTGTAACGGCGACGTTGAGGATTTTTTTTGCCGTCGTTGTAGTCGTTTCGTTTTGTAGGCCGAGGGTTTTGTTATTGGCTTGTGATCGCGCGTGTTTAAGCGATTAAAGCTACGAAGTGTAATGGATTCTTAGGATGCGAATGGGGTGATAAAAGTATAAAGGTTAATGCGAAAGTGGTCATGCGGTATGAGTTTAGTGTGTCATTGTAAAGAAGCAAGTGTGACCTAATCTCTTGTTTTAACGGTTAGTTTATAATAAATTTACTAATAATAATAATTGATAATGTTTGTTATTGAAAAAAAAAATTAATTTTTTTGTTATTTGAGAATTATAATGTAATCGATTTAAATACAAATTAGCTTATTTTTAGAAGAAAATAACGAATAAAAATTTTGCTTCTGTAAAAATAGGGTAGAAATTTGTGCGGAAAATAGCTGGATTTAATATTATTTTCTTCCAATTGAAAAGACTAGTTTGACTTTTCGATATATATTAAGGTTATTGACTGGAATTTATTGCGCCGGCATGCGAATAGGTATATAGCACTTCCTTGCAGGAAACTGAAAGATTTCATTACTGGTGACCCAGAAATACAGATGAGGATAGTAAAATGGAATCTCGCGGGATAAGCGAATTTTTTTTTCCAAGCGTTTGAACTACTTGTAAACAAGCATTATATATGTTGAATAAAAAACTGATGACAAATCTGTTTACGCTTGTATGTATAATTTAAATAAATTATTGACCTAACGCTACCAAAATGTATTAAAAAAGTCATATGATCAATTAAAATACCCGCTTGATATATAGCCATTTATCTCAGTCACAAAACGTGGGAATGAAATTTGAATGATTAATGATATTTTACTGTGAAATCAAAACGTATATCGAATAAGAAAATACAGTTTAGAAAACTGAAAATAATATTCTGAGAATCGCAGCTTATTCGCCTACGAAAGGTTAATTTTAGCAGACCGCTGAATGTTATTGTAAGAGACGGCGAATGAGAAAAATCAATAGTAAACTTGACCGTCGGCACGCATCTAGCCCGCGAGTAAGAAAGAGAGAGAGACTTTAAGTGGGTATATTTTTAAAGGTGACTAACGACAGAAAACAATATTCGCTCGTATCAGAACCCGAAAAAGTAGGTTAATGATTTTCAAGCGCATGCGCATGTTCCGTTATATATATACAGCGCAGCAAGCTTGTCAATCGCATTATCCATGCATATAAATTCTAGACACCTGTATTCTGCATAACAGCCTTAGCTCTTGCTCTTTCTCTCTATACAACCGTAATATAAACCTATACAGACTATATACTCGTGCGTGCTCCCCTTTGAAACTTCTCGGACAATGCAATGGCACGAGATAAACAACGCATGCTGATATAATCTAATTATCAGGCATCTATCATAAAATGTAGGAGAGGAGAAACGAGGGTACGTCTATATATATATATATATATAGTTGAGAACAATTGGCCCTGGGCGTAAAATTGCATCCGCGGTGGTGACAATAGCGCGCGCGATATAATGAATGGCCGCCTCTCGTGACAAAACCAACTTGTCAGAGTGTCCGGAAGTATTCGCCGGTAGCGCGCGTGAACTTGAATTCATCAACGAAAAAAAAGAGAAGAAAAGAACAGCCAGAGAGAGAGAGAAGGGTGCGACAAGGACGAACGATGCGATGCGATACCCAAAGCTGGAAGGAATGCCGGTATAGAAATTTGTGAATAGGTGTAGAAGAGGAAAATCGGGAATGGAGGGAATGTGGGAGGAAATCAGCGAGACAGACGTAAATAGACAGATCAGGTTGTGTCTACAGTCTTAAAGTGTGTATATGTCTTTTTTTAGTTGTAAAGGAATTTGTGGTAGAAGATGATGAGTAATTTTGAAACGAGTTCGGTATTTGTTCGGTATTTAAAATTAGTAAAAATTAATTACAAAAAGAGAATGTGGTTTTTAAGCGTTAGGTATAATTACTAATATAACATCTACTTTTATAAATAGAATTAATAAGTACATGTTTTCTTCTTGAAAAAGATGGACCCCAATATCCTTTCAACCAGCTCCCCGAACACTCAATTAAACCTTAAACCAATCATCCATCTCTGCTCCCTTATTCGCGATAATTAATTGATTATTCGTGTCCATTACAATCACGCATATACATTACAACCAACTTCGTTCGAAACCATACCGTCACCAGCACAGCAAGTAAAGATAACGGAAGACAAACACAAACGATGGCGACGACGATCCCCAGCACAAAATATACAACCTCGCCTCCTCGTGCGCACACACATATATACGCGTGCGTGACCTTTATCCGATAATTAAAGGGCGAAACCGGGTCGTGTAGCACTCGCGACAATATATATATATACGTGTGCGTGAGTAAGCGAACGAGTGAGTTTTATACCTCGATCAATTTCGCTTTTACGGCCGGCGCGCGCGCGACGATGTTTAAAATTGAGTCTACGCTCTCTCGCGTGTATCCTGTATGTAATTTATATACACACACACACACACACATACAAGTAAGTGTCGGACGCCGTTGGTGTCTAATCAGGAGCAACGCGGCGGGGTATACGCGGGGGAAGAGAGCAAGGCCTGGATTTTGTGCGAGCGCGTATATATACACAGACGCAGGCGGCGAGGTGGAAAATCGATGACTGATGCGGGGTTCTTTATTGGAATATCCGATGTGTATAGAGATATAGGTTTACAGTTTCTCTGTTGTTTTTTTTTTTTATATTTTACGATGTTGAAGGTATGGCTACGTGGTTGTTGGTAGCTGTTTTGTATAATAGAAAAAAATTAGTAATATTGTAATGGAAAATAGAAATGGACGAAGAATGAATCATCGTTTTTGGAAATGGAAAGAAGCTAGAGTTATATAAAAACCCTATAGCTGTGCTTTACGCTTGAATACGCTTTAAAGTGACAATCGAACGTCGATCGTAAAATTTTTTACGACGTAGAAAAGAGTTTCTGAAAAATTTCTCAAGAGAATTTCGAAATATTTTTGGCTATTAATTTATAGCCCTTTTCATCGTCACATATACGAAAAATACTATTTTTGACATGAAAAAATAAATAAATTCATAGCAAAAAGAAAACATTATAAATGTATAGCTTTATCTTGAAAAAAAAAAACTCTCGACGACGAAAAGCACAAACCTTTCGTCACTTCCATATAAACTTGCTATACAATCTCACTCACACACATATACACATATACGTATACGCACAATTTTATCAACGCCCCGTTTTCTTATATACGCGTGTGCGCCTCGTAAACGCGAGAGAGAGAGAGAGAGAGAACCACGTCTGAGGCTTGGTAAGTATAATCGCAAGCGCACGACATACCGAGAGCGTGCGCGCGTGGTCTAAATATACCGAAAGCCCCAAGAGCCCCTGCCCACTTCTTCTTCAGCCTCTACTGCTTCTTCTTCTTCTTCTTCCCCCTGTGGAATTCGAGAATAAAACGCGTTCGCTCACACGAGCCTCGCTGCTGTGTGTATATATATGCGTATATAGTATATACACGTGCAACGTAAAAATCTTTTGCGGCGACTTTTTAAAGACACATATATATGTATATATACTCCCCAATAAAGGAGCTTTTGTCAGTACCGCCTCGTTACGCGCGCGCGAGCACTGAGTATAACGGTTTTTTTTTCGTCGTTTTCCAACGAGAGGTTGTGTATAGGAGTAGTTCCTAACTGCAGAGAGATGTGTTTTTGTTGAGTAGTTTGTCCATACCGTTGGGTATGGAGTAACGGTACGTCAATATTGGATATGTTGAAGTTTTGGAGACTCGCAACGAAAATATTTTGTGATATTCGAACCTAAAATAGTTTTTAATTAGCCGAAAATCTTTTGACGCGAAAAACCAGCACAATACTCTATATAATAGCAATGAATATAATACGTCATCAGCCGTTCACGCTTTAAACACACACACACACACACTCTTCGAAAGGTTATTTTTACCCTAAATAGAATACAGTAGAACCTGTTCCATTGTCCCCCACTCGTGCCTTCACTCTCCGCCCTTATATTCTTCCTCTATATCTCGTCCGAAAGTCGTCCCATTGTTCGGGATCGCCCGCTGTGCGAACGAACGCCGGTACATATATCTGGCAGCGCCGTCATGCGCTATACACCCGGCGTTAGAACATGTGTTCTTAGGTGCTCGAGTACCAACGGCTTTCTAGTATGCCACACGACAATGGAAAGTTCGACGGTATTGAGCGATAGTTTTTTTTGTCTATGCGGATTTTTGAGTCCATGGATGACGCTGATGCTGTCTTTTTAATTATTGGCAGAAACTTGAATATAGTAATTATTTTAGTTATTAATTAGATAGATAGAAGTAAAGGCTGTGTGAGAAAATCAGTCGTTAAAAGCACTTTCGTTGCATTCCAACGAAACAAATCTCATTATACTTACGTATACAAACTAACTCTGTTTATGTTTTTCTTTTTACGCTATTGTGATTTTAATGTGCATTATAAATTAATTTAATTGTTATATTATTAAAATCCTTGCACTCAACTACACACTCTACTAATGTACACGAACTAATGAGTATGCGACGTATAGGAATAATCGTTACACTCAATGACAACATCTTTACAGTTTAGCTAATTTGCTAAAAATACACCCAAACGCCCCTTTAATTTTAGCTTGCTCCTCGCCAACGTGCAGTTATACAAATACACGCGCGAAACACGCAGACCAATCGATACATTTGCCAACGTAAATACATCAACAATGTCTTCATCAGCAGAATTTCATTCCCCTAAAGGAAAAACTGTTATACGCATACTCTCCAGCATCATCGACGTGACTAATTTCGATCTCTCTCCCGACAAATCCATACGCGGCCTCGTGTCGGTAGATGACGATTTTTTAATGAACGCGCGAGAAGGGACAGCGTTGTTGTCGTTGTTGTCGCAGTGTCGGCGGTCATCATGGTTTTGACCCACTGCTGATTTTTACCTTGAAACTCGCTCGCTTTTATAAACCCCGAGTATATCGTCGTCGCTGTTATTTATTTACACACTGAAAATATACACACATCGTCTTACAAAAAAAAAACAACAACACGCGTGTACCAGGTTTTATAGAGTGTAAAGTCTTGTAATTAAGCATGAAGATGTTGCGTATATATATTATATGTAAGTATTTCTAGACTGCGCATAATTTAACGTGTCACGAATTAAAAATATAAGTTAATAGACTAACTATTTATGGAACTCGAGAAAGCGTAAACGACCGGCCGGACTCTTATGCTAATGCGAGATCCTCAATTAAAAGTACGCGAGTGTATAGAGGAACGCGCGGCGCGCAGGCGCATGGAGCGATCTAATTTAGAAACATGTATACACGAATCGAATGCACCGACGAGGCGCCTTTTTGTTTCCGTACCCGGCTAAAGAAAGCAAATAGCGATGCGAGCAAAGGAGAATAAACTGTAGGTGTATGTGTGTGTGTGTGTGTGTGTGTGCGCGGAAAAACATTTCATTGAGTGGATAGTAGTCAGCGGTTTAATTTATGCTGAATCGCACGCGCGGTTGTGTATGTGTACGCGTGCATTGGTTTCCTATTAAATAACCTAACGATGTAGTATAAAGAATTACTTAGAGATGGTGGGATACGTTGTATACAAAAATATAACGCATGAAATTTTATGCTCTGTTGGTTTTACGTATAAAAAATATTTGAGATATAATGAAAAACAAACAGTAAATAGATTCACATTTGTTGCATTAAACATATATAGTCATTTAATAAAAGAAACTTTGTATAGCTATCTAAATAAAGACTTTAATTCACGCGAACAATTCAAGTTGTACTATAGCGCTTCGATTCTCGAGCGCTTCCCTCTCTCGTAACCCATTTTCTATTCATCTGTCGCTGGAAAATTATCACGAGCTCATTCACATCACAGCCGAGGCGTAAAAGTGTCCCGATGAGCGCGTGCACGAGTTTAACTTCGCGTCAAAGTTAAGCTGTACAAAAAGATGGGGAAGAAATACGACAGACAATGCGGAGGTAAAAATTTGCATGAATACATATATGTATATATGTACAGTGTAGAGAAAGATAATTGCTTCCCGTAAAGCTGTACCGAAGCATTAACTTTTTGTTTTTCTTGACGCAAGTCCAAGTTGAACCGGTTAATTAATAATATTACGTAACTGTAATAAGAGCAAGAACATTAAGTGACATTACGTTTGGGTATACTCAAAATCTTGAAATTAATTACAAAAGTTACTAATTAAACCTCACATTGTTTCAACAAATCACAATATATCTATATCAAAGTACAACATTCCTTCCTTATCACATATTTTTCCAACGCGTACAACAGCCAAGATCTTATAAAAAAACCTAAATCAACGCGTCTTCTCGTTCCTCGATATCACGTATCAATATACCCTATCGCGATATATATCGAACGACACTTTGCATCGTCTTACACACTTTTCACTCGGCGCGCCCCACTTTCTTTCGAATCGTCCAATGATACCGCGTGTGCCTTGATTAGATAATCCACGTATGAACGAGCGAGCGCGGCGGAACGAAGAGTTACACATACACATGTGCGCTCTCTCATCGGAAAGAAATTGAGTGAGCGGTGTGCGGCAAAGTCTTTCATTATACGGCACGTTATTCTGCTTGTATATAGTGCCGGTTCTCCTTTGCAAATTGCTATAAGAGCGCCGTCGACGTCGTGTAATTACACGCGTGTTTAGCCGACTGTTGGTGGATGACGATATGATACAGTTAGGATGCGGATAAGTTTCATTGTAAATTATGTAGGTTATTGGGTTGTTATTGTGAGAAAAAAGGTATATTATGTATTATTGGATTTTGGGATTGGTTACTGTCGAATAAATCACTGACTATATATTGGTTGTTTTTGAGGAAACGGCAAACACGGTTCTTCAATCTTTCGAAGTAAACAGATAAGAGTGCGTCCAATAAAAATACTGGGGAGTGTAACAATACTTCGAAAGATAAAATTCTTTACAATTATTTTTAATCATTTCAATATTTAAATTAAAACACAATTTTAAAATCACATGACAAATTTTCTTATACAAACGTCATTGATGAAATGTACATTATTCGAGAATTCATTTACTTTTCACTATCCCGATTTTTCGACTGTATGTACTGTTTAACATTAAAGTGTATTATTATTTATCAAGACAAAATAAATTATTAAAGTTTTGAAAGTTTTTTTTTCCAAAGAAAAAGTGAATATACATTCAACTTACACAACTAAAAGACATTCTTTCCTAGCTTCTACGTAGTCCATTTGTGTAAAATTCTTTCCCGCTCTGTTGACACAGATGGCATTGTTTAAAATTTTCACATCAGATTACTCTGTGTACAAACCTAACAACACCTCCGCAAGGCTTGAAGTTTTTGACAACTGTATAATTTTATCTCGACACATTGGAGAAAACAGCGTGCTCCAATTTGACAAAACTTCAAAAGTACATCAGTCGTCAAATTTTTCCCATCTAAATTAACATTTTTTCTCAATCTAACAAACTATCAAACTTACTAGGAGAGGATCAGACCTCGGGAAACCCGATTTTGACGAAACTTTATTTTTTCAAATAGAATTGGATTTTATCTCAGTTTTCTATTAGTAAACGTACAAATTATAGTAAATCTAATATTTCAAAAATTATTTTGGTGGTAAAGAGAAATTTGAATTTTAGTTCCTTTAATCTGACAAAAAAAAGTAAACAACATTCAAGTTTCTATTAAACAGGACCAGAAACCTGTCCAAAGCGATTATTCACAGTCTACAGCTAATCCTTGTCTGTTCCCTCGCGATATCAACCTCAGAAACCACATTTTCTGTATATCTCCGCACAATCCTAACGTAAGCCGATCCGACCCCTGCCCGTACCGAGTATATGGAAAACACACCGAGCGAGAAAAAAAGGAGGAAGCCAGCGAGGCAGGCCTCACCGTTCCGCCCTGACACGCGCGGCGCGACTCAGCGTCGTCTTGTCACGCATTCAGCCCGCGCGTGCGTATATCCGATGCCCACAGAGGAAGACAGAAGAACGAGAGGGACAGAGAGAGGGACAAAGAGAGAGAAGTGTACTGACGTAACAGTAAACAACGCACGACGCGTCATGGACGCCAAGCGAGGGTAGAGAGAGAAAGAGACGGATGGTTTAATCGAAGACTGACTCTCTGATCATTGGTTATATATGTGAGGTATATTGATGATGCGAAGGTGGAGGAAAGAAATGGAGGAAAGTGGAAGGATGCTATATATTTTTCGTATAAGCTTAAAAACAAGCTTAGGATATGGTATTCGTCTTCGATTGTATCAGCACTGAATAAGTTTTCTGCTCATGGGAGATGATGAATATTCATCGCTCGCATAGTTTTAGGCTCCTCAACTGACTGAAAGGCATATACACTTATCTTCGAATCATGACATAAGAATTTAGTATGCCAAATTTAAATATAGTGTAACGCGTTCATTTACAATCGTACTATAGTATAACCACTATCAACAATTAAATTATTTATATACATGTGTAGACACCTTGTCGCCCCGTGTACGAAACGACGTTGGCTATACGATCAACCGACGAATCAAGTGATCGCGTCATTAGACGAAAAAAGAAAGATGAGCGTTAAGTTTATTTTTACCGAAAAAATACAAAAGAGTGTGTGTATATATATATATATATATGTTCTAGATCGTTCGCGACCGTAAAACAATTCCCTTCGGTCGCCACACTTTTCACGCCTTTCTCAAAATAAATTAACGCGCGATCATATAATGCCGGCAATTCAAATCGCATTAC
Organism: Torymus tubicola; assembly: GCA_035583055.1. Taxonomy (NCBI): domain Eukaryota; kingdom Metazoa; phylum Arthropoda; class Insecta; order Hymenoptera; family Torymidae; genus Torymus; species Torymus tubicola. Next base: position 27,174,388 of record JAWWEQ010000055.1, read on the forward strand.
CGCTCGTCCATCTTCTCGCGCACGTACGTAGAGGTATATATACGATACAACATCCATCATTGCACAAGTCTCGCAGAGAGGATGCTTTAAAAAATTCAATGCCATCGTGTAGCGCACGAAGTGTCGCCGCCGCACACGCATTAAAGCGCCTCCTATACGCTTCGTAATAATAATGATTATCACCGTTCAGCCTTTTCCTCCATAACTGACCTTCCGAATACGTCATTTTATTATACCTATTCCCTCCTTTCATTTTACTATACTATATATACTAGCGGACTCCCCGCCGTAATAATTTTCGACTCGAGATTTCTGATGACTCGAACACACGCGCTGCTCTTATATACAACACACGCAGATACATACATATATATATACGCGAACATACACACTTGAAATCATCGATAAAAATAATCGTGTGTATTGTGCAAAGGATTGCGTGAGTATGCGTGCGTGTGTATGTGTGTGCGGCAGTCGAGGCACGTATGTAATGCCGACGGCAGTTTGCGTGTGGATAATATAACGGCGACGTGGTGCCGGTGCGCAAGATACACGCGCGCGTGTATAGTATAGTATATACTATATATATATATAATAAAGAATGGGACCTGGTGATTTTTTGAGGTCGCTTTTTTCGGTTCTTAACGGCAGTAGTTGATATCAAGTTCGCTGAAGGTTTTAATACTTAATGATAGTGAATTGACTTTTTGTGGTTTAATTTTTACTTTATTTTTTTTTGTTCATGAAAAAAAAACGCATAATTAGCAACGTATTGTGCGAAAATTACTATTGTTCTATGAAAAAGTTCGCTTAAGGAATAATGATGTGGTGCCTAGAAAGTGTAAAGAACAGTTATATAAAAATATATGAATATCTATAATCGTTTGGTTGGAGAGTATGAACATATGTTATATAGGATTATATAAAATATATTAGAACATTATCAATTATTATATATTATGTAAAATGGAAGTTGAAGTTGTAGAGAAAAATAAAAAAAGAAGGACAAAGTAATATGCAAAAGTGATTTTTCAATTGTTATATTTCCTTGGCTTTTGAAAAAAAAGAATAAAAAATAAAAATAAAAAAACGCATCGCAGTAAAGATGTAACACTTTCGAATGACGCTAGTCATCGGTGACTCATTTTTCACTCAGCCAAGGTTTTAAAATTTTTATTTTTATGTTTCGAACACTTGTCCGAAAAAGATTGTTGATATTTCTAACGATATTCAAAATACTTTCCGGATTAATAACTCAAGTACATGCGCACTTTATTGTTTTTTTTACCTTCTTGTAATTTTTTTTTTAATTAACTTACGTTTTTTATACATTTATGTATAGAATTAAATTTGAATAACAACGTTGGAAATATTTCGTTATTTTTTAATATTTTAGAGTCGTTTAATTAATAAACTGTGTTACGTAAATTAGACCTAATTTTCGTTATTTAGCAAAGTATACATTTTAACACGTAAGGCAAATAAGTAATTCGCTGTTAGGATTAATTATGAGATATATTTAGAAATCAAAAGTCAAGGTTTAAAAACATATATACTCAAGTTATCGTAAAATTTATTTTAATAATAAGTCTACTATCATTCTCTAGTATTAATATAAATTATACATGACTACATGAAATAATTTTAATCGTGACATAATCGATACCTTCGTCTTAATACATTGTAACCTGACTCATGTAGAATTTTGACAAAACTTCATAAATATTCTTCAGAACTTGTTGCGAAATCACTTAGTCTACAATATTCATTGATGTAAATTTACCATTAAACGTTTTATTACATTTAAGAATAATTTAAAGTTTATTTCTACGTTACAGCTCTTATATATATATCTAATGAAATATGTTCCTGAAAATCAATACAGAAACATGATAAAAAAGGTATCGGTCTCAGCCTACAAACCCGCGCGACACGCCTTCTATAACAACATACTTACGAAACGTCAATATTCCCTACATAGGTAATGAACCAATATAATAATATGAATATTATGTTTAAAAATCGCGAATCACCTTGTTAGCCTGTGTATATAGATTAAATTTTATCTAAAAAATTATGAAGTTACAAAACATAACTCCTTTATATTAAACGATTGTTTTAAAAAATTTAATAGAAATTAGAAAATAATCAATTATAAAGTTACGTGTAACACATAAAACTTTGGAAAAAATATTATTTTTCTTTTCTCATTAAACGCCAATAAAAAAATTGACAACAGCAAATAGCACACTGAATCATCGCAGAGACGCGAATGCCCAAACAGAACCACCGCCCCTCTTATCTCTCGCAATCCACTTCTCGCGACATCTGAGACCAGCTTCGCGGCTTACCTTATATGTCTTCCAACCTTATCTACTCCAGCACCTATATTATATATACATATATACTACATACCGAAAAAATAACCCGAAAAGCCAATAAGTACAGCAGGTACATATAATACACGCACGTACGTGTATATATATATATATATATAAGAACCACCGGCGCTGCTTGCTATATAGCGCTGCTATCAATCGCCGGCGATAAATTTTCGTGCTCCAGCGGCAAAATAGGTCACACACAACACAAGCGCTCTCTCTCTCTCTCTCACCGCGCGGTGTTTTTTCCCTCCTCTCTTTATATACTCTGTGCCATGTATGTATATTATATATGTATATATTTGTACAGGTGGGTACGAGAAAGAATTATAGACGACGACGCACGCGCAGAGGATATATAGGAAATGAAGCCCTTTAAACGCACACTTTTCTCATTTCCTTTTGCGCGCGAGGTTTTTCCGGGTTGGCACTTTCTCGAGCGTGTGTAATGCGCACGAGGGAGAGAATGAACGCGAGATAAAGAGGGTCGTTCCACTTTGCGAGCTCGAAAACGTGATTAGCGACCGGACGATGAGTATGTGGAAAATCGAAGCGCGCGCTGTGTGTGTAGTGTGGGTGGGTGAGGGTGGAGATCGAAGATGTATGCGCATGAGGATATGTGAGGTGATTGTCGAATATAATCTTCGTAGTGTATATATATATATATATATATCGATTAGGGCGGTATCGTGTTTAATATAAATTACGATATGGTATCTTGATACGGTTAGTATATAAGTATTAATAAGTTTTTGTATATGGATTCTACCATGGCAATTTTATAATAAAAAGGGACAAATTTTTGCCTATGTTAATTAATTAAACGCGCCGTTAATTCAGCATTTCCCACCATTGTGCATACCCGGAGGTGCGCAGAATAGCTTTCTAACTCCTTGTTTGCAAACATCCATTTACATGCTTAATTAACGAGGTTATTAACCCTCGCGGTATATATCACACGTTGGCAGACAACGCCCTGTTGTTTCGATGTACCCACGTAGCTATTATTACATTTTTAAAAAAATATACCGAATTGTTATCATCTCCAAAATCTCGCTACAATTTCTTCTGGTCCATTTGGAAAAAAAAGTATAGGTCGTATATCACTAGGTATAATGATTTCAAGCCTGACGAGTGTGTTTTTAAAATATTGTGATAAATATAAGAAGATTTACGTGGGCGTCGAGGAAGAAGAGCAGTATAGGTAATCTTCTTAGATTTAAATTCGTAAGCTACTTATGTGCACGTGCCACGAACAAAAATCATTCACAACATTGTAACTATATATATATACCATAGTTCGCATGTAGACCCATCGATCTCTTTACTTCGCATTCTTTCTTCGCCCTCTACATGGCGCGATCGATAAAGGATATTCACCTTAACACACTAAACCCTGCCGCCTGCTTGCGCATCGTACATCTTCTACGACACATTGCGACTCATTCCTTGTGTATATACATGTATATGTAAGAGGGCAAAAACATACCACGAAGAGATAGGCGCAACACGGAAGCATAAAATGACGGCCGAGCTCGGAGAGAGAGAGAAAGAGAGAGAGAAAGAAGCCTATACAGATATAACCAAGAGGGCACACAGCTCGAGCGAGCCTCACCGCGCGCGCAGGTTCGCGACCTCTCTCTCTCTCTCTCTCTCCTTCCCTTCTCCTCCTCCTCGTTCTCCTCTTCTTCTTCTTCCTACACCAGTAGAAATTCCTTCCGCGACGACAGCGGCGCTATTTCGATTTTATTTCCGGCCGGGATCGATTCCGAATTCTGTGGGCTGCGTGTGTGTGTGTGCAGGTTGCGCGTACACGTATGTGCGAATCTATATATACTATATGCGAGGATCGTGCTCGTACTTTTACGATGAAAGGATTTTTCTATTTTTGAACGATGAACGAGTCACTGGTTGTGGAGAGAGGGGAGAGATGAGATCGTTTTCGAAAGTAAATATTATTTTCGAATGGAAGTCATTCGGATAATGATGCTGGGATTTCGTGCCAAAAAACAAATTGGAGTCAATGTGGCAAGAAGTTGATTTGTCAAGTTTTTCGTAAAATGTCTCACTGATCAGAATTTAATTTTAGATTTATGCACAGGTAGGCTCTACATTTTATTGATTATGTTTTTTTAATAATTTAAAATAATATTATATTTTACAGTAAATTTATACTGTATTATTTAACTTCACAAGATTTACTGTAATCAGAAGGAGTAAGATTTTTCTTATCAAATTATCACTTCATTGTCACAGATAAATCTGAATCAGGTCTACTGTAAGTACTTCAGAAAATATTCTATGTATTATGTCACACTTTGATAACTGCAAATAGAAATGCTGTATGAAAGTTATTTTAATAATTAATCTGACCTCAATTTTTATTAACAAAAATAATATTTCTATATTTAAATAAATCTCAAATAGCAAAAAGAATCTTATCATTTTGTTATTTAACAGACTGTAAATTTTATGACAAGTCTACTTTTGTCAGGTACTGCCTACCTAAATATAGTTCATCTTTAGTACTGGAGTATCATATTTTCAGGTCATGGATTTTGATGAATGTATGGATAAACTCAGCATCCGGTAAAATCACAAATATGCTCCAGACTGCATCACTTACCCTCAGAAATACTTTGTTGTATGAAAAAATATTATTCAAAGGCTTGTGTATCAGCATTCAGGAATCCACTTCTAATTTTAGTTCCTATTTTTATTATTATGCTCCGGTATGCAATTCCAAGAACTAAAGCATTAAAAAGTCAGCACTTGGAATTTTAGTTAATAAGCTATGGTTTTTCAGATAAAAGCATGCCATTAACATTAACTACACTGTGCTGGATACAGCGCGGAGCATCCCATTAAATCTACAACAAAACTAGGCAGAAAGCACGCAAACTCCATACTTGAAAATACCTCTACTCTGTGTACTAAAATAAATTGTCTAAATTAAGTTTGTTCTTGGCGCACCATAGCTTATTTCTCAGCCTCATACTGATTCTCAATACTAACTGCACACTTATTACTTTTTGTAATTTTTTCTGACTCAAGAAAATTAGATAACAGCGAACACCTCCAAGGCTTGAATTAGACTTCAGTCCCCAATAAAGATAAGCTCCACTGTTCGCCACATCTATATTGACACGTCTATCAGATGCTCTAAAAATACACCTATAGAAGCATCTCTCTCCGCTCTCAACTTAACATTCACAATCCAATCTCTTCCTCTGCTCCCATCACTCCATTATTAACCCACCCATGGAGCACACCTCACCATCCCTACGTGTACACCCAAGTCCTTTCCAATCAGGCTCCCTCTCTCCCTCTCTCTCTCTCTCTGACTCCCTCATTCTCCCCATCCACTGTGCGTTATCAGCCAGCCATATATTCCATCCCCTGTGCTCAATTTGCATACCCCATCCACCCACACTCACACATAGAATAAATCCCCCATTCGAATCCAACGGTACAGAGCGTTTGAGAATCAGAGAAGGAGAGTGAAAGAGCGAGAGAAAAAGAGGCATCATCGACGTCGCGGGCGTTATCGAGGCGGCGAGCGCCATTTTTACACGGGGTCTGCTCTACTCTCCTCGCGCTCTTGCTCGCTCGCCGCTGCCGCGCTCTGCGGCTCGCGCTCCGCCGCCGCCTACGTTCGAGGTTACACACACACACATATACACGTACTTACCCTGAGATAGGAAGAGCCCGCGGCGCCGCTTCGCCCCGCAACCAGCATAAAACGCCGCACTCCTCGGCCCCGCTGTTCACGAAGCCGCTACCGTCGACGCACTCTCTATTATATCTCTCCTTCGCGCACTACTATACACGCACTCTCTTATATACAGCTCCAAAAGCTGCTCTGCTACTTCTTCTGCTCACTTCCTCCTCGAAGTCGTCGTCGTTTCGTCGAAGTCGGCCGCCAGCCCGCGCCGCACAGTCACACACCAACTATATATATATACGTATACGTATATTCAACACGCACTATCCGCGCTCCCTCGGATTATGTGTATACGCGGTGTTGTACCCTTCTTCCTCGCCTACATACAGATATATATATATACGCGTGCGCGCACACACTCCAACACCCGTTCTCTATGTATGTGTCCGTGTGCCTTCTCTCTCTCTTTCTCTCTCTCTCTTTGGCCTACGATATATCGTTGACTCAGACACCGCGTTAGCACACACTCGCGGCCGGCGCGCGACTGCCTCTGCTTCATCGGTAGACCGAGCGAACGAACGAACGCCGGAACGGAGCGCGGCCGCGTAGCTGCTGCCACCGCATATATACGCGGCTACGCGCGAGCAAAGTAGTCCCCGACGCTGACTGCGCCTGCTCGAGCCCTGGGAACTTTGACCTTTGGGTAGAGAGATGTAGCACTGTGTAGGTGTATTGTATATAGATACGCTGTTATATAGTATGTATTTTGCGACAGGGGTATAGCTGTGTCTCACCCTCCTGCCTCTTCTGTAAGGATGTCGCTGTGTTGAGGGATTTTTTTTATTTCGAGGGTGGGGAGAGAAAGGGTTGGTACGTATGTATACAGCGTCGAGATGCAGGGTTTTTCGGTGTATATGAAGCGAGAGAGAACGTGTGTGTATGTATGTATAATATACCGGCAGGTTGAATTTTGTCTCTCGCGCCGTGCTCTGCTGCTGCTGTTACATGGGCGTAGCGAGGTGGTGCAGTGCCCCTACACGAGAGATATATGCGGTTGTTGGGTGTTGTGTAAAGTGTTGAGTAGGATTTGGAGCTTTGAGGATGTACTATATGGGGGGGAATCTCGGAGGGGCGATCGTGGGTAGGATTTATACATTTCGGAGCAGCGATGAGAATGATAAGACCAATGAGCGTCGAATAGGTGAAATATGAAAGGATTTTTTGTGCGTTTCGATGTAATGACAAGTTACTAATCTTTGGTGTTTATGTTTCTCCGATTAGCGTTAGTATTAGAGAAGTAACGGATGTATTTTCACTCATATAACCATCGCATTTAAGTTTGCTCCGATTTGAAAAAATTGGAGCACGGGTATATTTTCGCTTATGATCATCGAATTCACGTTTGCTCCGAAATGTAAAGACAGTGCCATAGGCATTATTACAACAATGATTAGATATAAAAACTTTTTACAATATTATATATGATATATTTATTAATATGTAAGAATATTTTATTTACATTTGTGGTTACTTTTATAGGTATAGTCTCTTTCTTATACAAACGATTAAAGAAGAAACAAACAACGCTTTACACTAATAAGAAAAAAGCATCATTTTTAAAAGCACCATTGTGAGTACTTAGTGCTTTTTAACTATAATGGTCCGTCGCATACCTTTCAATTCATTGCATTCTATTCATACATATATATATATATATATATAATTATGTATATATATTATTTCGATATGACTTGATTTCTCCAAACCATTGATATATATATGCATACATATAAATCTAAAATTCGTAAATAAAAATTTCTTAAAACTACGATTTATCCAACGAAAATTGAATTTCAAATATGTTTGAGTTTCGCGCTAAAATTTCAAATGAATCGTCTGTTTAACCGTCGATCCATAAAAATATACATATTTAAAAAATACAAACTCAGACAGCATCTGTGTAAACAATAGTAAGAGTTCGCGTTTTGAACACTTACTCTCGCTTCTCTAAAAATCATTATAGAGTACGGTAAAAATGCGCAAAAAAAACGAGGAGAAAACGCGAGAGCCGCTAGGCGCCGTTGATCGTGCGGTACGTGCCTGCAACACTGTGTAGGTATACATATATCCGCGGCACACAGGCGGCGTAACAATACAAGATATGGGCTATGACATCATCGCGCGGTTCCCCCCTGTTTATAGTGCTGCGCGAGCGAGCGGCGCGAGTAGCCGGTCACGCCCCAGCCCACAGATGCGCCAGCCAGCGCGCGCTTCGCTTCGTTTCTCCGATCTCTCGTCTCTCTCTCTCTCTCTTCCCTTTCACTTTTCTTTTCTCCTTTTATCCTTTCGAAACTTCTTCTGCTTCTTCTTCTCTCGACGAATTCTTGTCTTCGTTTCATATATTGATAGGATCTTTTGGCTTCTCTCGCCAAATCGTGGAAAATCTTGGAGTTACAGTAGATATATATAACACGCTGAGAGCTTTGCAGCAGTCTGCCGCATCATCTTTGTCGTGCATCAATCGAGCTTTGCGTTGTATATGTATTTGTATATTGAATGTGTATATGGCGGTGTGTGTATTTACAGGATCCAATGAAATTCGAAAGCACGGTGATATAACGCTCATGCGTTTTTGTTTCCCGCGTGCTATACTTATATCTCTATCACCAGGTTTTTCGTCTTTTTTTGCGGCAGCTGGAGAGCGCGCCGTTGGTTTCTTACTACTTGCGTACCTGGCACGAAAAGTGCACGATGTCACCGTTAGGATATCTTGCGAATGCGCTAAAAAAGAAAAACGTTCAAGTTTTTTTATCGGTAGTTAAGTTGAGACTGAATATTGCAAATCATTCGAAGTCGCGAACGAACTATTTTTAAAGCAAACGTATTAACGATGCAGACAGTTTTTAAAGTATGATATTCTATCCTAAATAACTGTAAAATTAATAGTTATGAATAAATTAAAAATGATAACGATGAAACAATTAAAAAAATTATTCGTGAATGTTCAATCTTAACTTTATGAGTATTCATTATAAAATTAATGACTCAATTTATAAATGGATCTGAGATATTGCGTTAATTTGTAATGAAAGTTGAAGTAACAATTAATATATTGATTTATTTAAAAATACTAATATTATAATATTTATTTCGTAATCTCTGCTTATTAGTAAAGTATTAGAGATCTGGATTTGAATACAAAATAAAGAAAACCACAATATTACATCTAAATACTTCAAAAAAATTAATAAACATCAGCTTCGTTGAAAAAAAAAAAAAAAAAAAAAAAAAGAAAAATAGGAAAAATGTTTTCTTGAAATGGTATTAATCTAATTTAGAGATTCTCAAATATTTTTTCAAAAAAGAAAAAACGAGCTTTGATTCATTTTTTTCAGAATTGAACAATATTCATTTTTTGCTAAGCTATGAAGCTTTAATGGTGACCAACAAAAGTACATTGAAATATAAAATCGAACAGCAAATTTTTAGAGTTTATGAGTTCATCTTCATTGCTCAACTATGCATTTTTATTATTCAACCTTGAACTATCATAACTTTGTAAAGACTCAATGTTGTTTAATTGCTGCAAAAGCAAATAAATGTTTGTTTTCTCTAGTTTTTTTTTTGTTTTTTTTTTTAAATAATATTTCAGACTTTTTAAGATGAAATAATTACTGTTTTAAGAAAATGCTTTTTTCTATGTCTTTAATATAAAATTAAAAACTTCCATAATTTGAGTTTTTTTTATCATTAGGGTTCAACATTGAAACTTTTTTTGTCTTTCTATAACTCAAAACATATCCTAATAAAGTTTTGAATTAAATACGTGATTCAAGTCCCTAGCACCCACCTAATCACTACGATTATCGCTTAAATTATTTAAAATAATTTAAAAAAAAAGGTAAAACATTTTTCGTAATTTTATACAAATTTTTACATCATTAAAACAACTATACACTATTGAATATTACACTACATATTATTTGCAACAACCTACCTCTGATTACCAAACCTCTTCTTACACACGGGACAAATATTAAACTCTGTCATGAGCACGCTCTGCGACTCGTAATGCATCCTCTGCTCCTGTACCTGCAGGTGCTCTGCGTACAACAGTCCTTTTAGTACTTGCATCTTCCTTCTAGCGTTGATATTGTTTTGCAAGCTTGCCTCGAGGAAGTGCTTAATGCGACCTATAGGCACCGAGTCAGGCAATACTTCCAGCGCCTTGATTGGCTCAATTTTAGCCGCATGCTCCTCAAGAAGCTCGAGGGCGGTTTCGAGGTCCGGTTGAACTGTACGCTGGACCGATGTGCCTGGGTCGAGCATAGTGTCAACTTCGCACTCGTTAGGACGCAGCAGCTGTCGGATAAGCGTCACGTAGACTTGTTCAGCGCCGTCTGGTTGTTTCGCTTTGTCGGACGGATTCTGATCTGTAGTGGTAATAGTGAATTAATAAATATTTATTAGTTAGAATGATGATTTATAATTTAAATGAATTTGCGTTATAGTAAAAAGACTGAGTTAAATATATTTGCTCATACTTTGGTATCTCGTGTAAACATTGTTGCAATACTGTATCGCCTTTGGCACGTCGTGTAACAAATTAATGTATATGAATACTGCTTGTTGATGCTGTCCAAGTCGGCCGTATATTATAGCTCTTTCTTCGAAGAGGCAATCGAATGGGAAATCGCGTAATACGGTTTCCGGAGTATAATGCTGTGATTTTTCGAGAAATTGCTGCAATTTCTGACGAATGTGTTGTATATTTTGCTTTTCAGCGGGGGTAGCCGTAGGCGATGTCGCTGCTAAACACTTTTCCTTATACTTGCGCACCAGAACATTATGAAATAGCGGATTAGTGTCCTCCCAAACGTGCACAACGTGTTCCAGATATGTTATAACTAAATCTTTGTGACAGCGGAGAAGATAATCTAAAATCTTTGGTCTGGGTAGATGTTCGACTTCCTGTTGAACAATTGTTTAATATGTGGTTTTAAATTATTTGAAATATACTGTATAAAGTTGTTTTTACAAAACTTATGTTATTTATTTGTGTACCTGTACGTCTTCCATGAAAATTCGCAGGCCTTCTCCAGGATCCAGCTCTAATACCCAACCTGCAAATTTCAAGATGAGTTCCATGTGATCTTTTCCAAGGTGTTGTAGGTACTGAATTGTCCTTTCAGGACCTTTAAGACTTGAATCACTTTCTTTAGCTTGCTTTTCTAATAATTCTAATGCCTTTTTGTGCTGTCCCTTTGTTTGGTATAAGATTATTAGTTCTGGATACTTTTGGTGCTGAAGTAAAGTTTTTTCCGCCTCTGCTAAATGACAATGATTTAATCTCAGTAAAGGTGCCACCAAAGCATCGTTTGTCTGAAAAAATTATAGATTTGCATAAAGTATTAATTAATTAAACTTTTTCTCTTAAAAATTAAAATTTTATTAGGTTACCTGTAAATAGCATTTTAACAATGATGTGTCAATAATTTTTAATAATTGTTCTGTGGCAACAGCTGTCATATTTTTTAATTTATCTCCTTGAGATGTACTTTTACTTTTGTTTTTTTCACTTGTTTGGCTATCGTTTATCAATTTATATCTAACTTCTGTCAAGTAATCTATTAAAGCTAATAAACCACCTTCTAAATCTCGACCTTGTAGTTTTGGTAAATTAGGTTCTGGTTCATTTGGTTCATTTACATTTGATGGTTGCGATACCAAATCAGGAAAAAGTCTAATAACTTCATAAGGATCAGTACCTAACTTTAAAAATTGTTGCATTGCCTCTCGAAACTTATTATGACGAAACAGATAATGTGCATATAATGTTTGTATTTTGTATGTCTTCTTTGCTTTTTCCTCCTCTGATAAATCAGATAAATTCTGAAACACAAATTTAATAAAACTTATTTTTCTATATTTAAAGTTTTAAATAAGTTATTCAAAAGATTGAATTATTTTTACCGTTAGTTTGAGAGCTAATTGGAATTGGCTTTGTTCTAATAAAATTCTTATCTGCTGGGTGAAATCAGTGGCATTTACACACCACACTTGGCTCATAGAAGCTACATAAACTTTGCCTTGTTTACAGCGACATATCAGTCTTGCCTTATTTAATTCTGGTATTGTTTGAATGTGCATACAGTTTTCTAGTGTATATACTTCTAGTGTATCGTGTATAATACCTAATAAGTATGGATCATCCCAAGCTGAAAACAATTTATATTAGTATAGTATAATTATACTTTTGGATTTACTCTATCAGGTAAAAGTACTAATCTTTAGTTGTTAATCAATTGAAAATCATGACTCTACAATTGAAAAATTGTAATTTAAATGTGTAATATGTATTTAAACATGCAATACAAGAATAATATGAAATATAAATTAGAAAATGTAACTTATAAGAAATTAGAATTTATATATCTAAATTAGATTAAAAAAAAAAAAATAATGTGTTTATGTTATTGTAACTTGATAAATATAGTAGTAAGTGCATCTTTGTCATCGTATATAAAAATTACCTAAAGCTCCTGGTAAATCAGACCATTTAACAGGATTATGTTGAATTACTTCTCCTTTGGTATCCATAATCACTGATTGGAAATCTTTCCCAAGGACAAAAGATGTATCTGATATTTTGGTTATATTTGGCTCTGGAGATTTTCCTGTTGGAAACAGCTCTTTTGCTTTGCCTTGAAGATCCATCAATGTATAAGAAAAACCTCGAAAGCCTAAGACTAATGTTTCACCACACCATGCTAATTCTCGAGGTATATCTGGAACAGATAATTCTCGAGGCACATCTGGAGCAAGTTCCTTTTCACCAAAGAATTCTTCGAAAGTCTTTTTCTTTTCTTTCCAGTAATATAATTGCAACTTTCTCTTTACTGCAACGCATAATCTCACAACAGTATTTTTTTCTCCAGTCATTGATTCATGACGTTGAATATCCAATGCAAATAATGTGGCTCCTCTTGTTTTTTGTAATTGACTTATTTGATTTAAATTGGTAGAATTCAAATCATGGATACATATTATATTATCTACAAAATAAAGTTTTAATGTACTCAAATAATTAATATATATAATTTGTGAAATGACAAATAAGAATATAACTCGTACGAACAATAACATTTGACATTTAAAATTGGAATATAAAAAATTGACATCTAACTCAATGTAGACTTTAAAAATTACCTGTCAAAAGTAACAATAAGTTGTACTCAGGAACAACAGCAATTTGTACTATACGTTTTTTACTAAAATTTTTACTATATCTGTAAAGTGATGGATTCTTGTTTTCGTTAGATTTGGAGTCGCCAGAACTGGATGCAACATTATACATTAACAAATGACCTTCTCTTGTTCCAATTAGTAAGTAGTCATCTAAAACGAATAATTTTATGAGGACATTTTTAATTTAATTACCTTTACTTTGTAATACAAAGAAAATATTCAGGCTAATAATTATACCATAGGCTGTCATCGACTCAATTTGTACTCCTAATTTTAACATTAAATTAGCTTCGTAGGCGTCGTGCATTTTGATAAAATTTTGTTTACCGATTTGTTAAAAATAAAAAATATTCACGCAAAAAATACTTTAACTTTAATCCTTATTGACATTTTATGCAGACACACCTGCAGTCAACAATAAGGGTCCTATTTCATGGTAGCGAGTCGCTGTCTAACTGTTTCACTGTTCTGGTACTTCTTTGTTTTTTGGCTCAGCTGACTCAACCTCAGCATCAGCGTCATCATCAGCTCACTCAGCGCAGCGCTAAAACTCGTGGCGCCATCAATCGGACCCGATGACATATTTGGAGTTTGCACTTGGAACGTTGGAACTTAGTAGTTTTTCGCGGCAGAGTTTAAAAAAAAAAAATTAGTTAATTGTTTATTTTGACCATTCGTATATGGTAGTTGAAAGAGGAGGGTGATATAGGGTACAGTTGATACTACTTATTAAATTATTTAATAACCATTATTACTAATATAATTAATTATTAGTAAGTATCGTATTTATTAGTAATTAATAATTAAATAAAATCTTACAACAAAAAGTCTTAACTAATACCTATAATAATTAATTATTATTAATAATAATAATTTATTAACTAGCGAAATATACCTCACTCGCTATCACTCGCTCGGTTTAAGTGTATTTTTTTTATTGTATTACATTTTTTTGAAATTATGTTGTTATTTAATTAAAATATATTTTAGTTTTTTAAATGAAAGATTTTTAAAGAATTTCTATATAATTAAGTATTTTTATATATCGACGGTGCCTACGATGACTATCATTCTCAAAAATGTGACGAAAACTATCACTTTGAATATATACAGTGAAAACTATTATTCTAATTTGTGTGCCAGCGAAAACTATCACCCCTAACAAAACGCGGCGAATAAAATGACTTTTCAATGCCTGGAGACGAAAACTATCATTTTGGTTTTTGTGCCAGCGAAGACTATATCACTTCTCAATAAAGCGAGGCGAATAAAATTACTTTATAAATGCATGGAGACGAAAACTATAATCATTTTGGTTGTTTTGCCAGCGAAGACTATTATTCCTAACGCAGAGGGCGGCTAATAAAATTACTTTTTAATGTGTTCTTTTCTCTCCAACGCTCCCTTCCTTTAATTAAACAGAAATAATAGTTTTCGTGAGCATACATCGTAGTGTAATTTTTTTCGCTACAAATAGTTCAGTAATAGTCTTCGTAGACAGGCACCGTCGATATAATATATAAATACGTTGCACGTAAACCTTATTTATCATATAAGTTTTGGATGAGGATAAGTCATGATTAAAATGGATGATTGGATTTATCCGTGTTAAGGTGGTTCTATGGTTACGGTAAATACTGCATACAGGTAACAAAAAAATATATGTTAATCCTGAGATCAAAACAAATTTTTTAATATTTTTTTAACCCTGGTTGCCATATTAATTTTCGAGAAAAAAATTCTTGAAAATGGTACTTTTAACACATGGAGATACGCGAATCATTCTTTTTCAAGTAAAAACCTTTTACGTTTATATCGAGAAACGCTGCAGAGGAAATCCGATAAAGAGGTACAGAAAATTCAGATTTCAAGCTTTGTGACGAGTACAAAATGAATATACCAAGTCACACGATCTTCTGAGATATTAATTGTTAAAAGTATTAATATACGTTTTCTCGCAGTCTTGATAATGTAATAATAACGTAAGTCATGTGTATTATATATTATTTATTTTTAGCAAAACAAATTTTTACAAAAACTATCTTCAGTTATTTTAATTATTCGAGATTTAAATTTATCAATGTTGAAATCATAAAAATAAAGCAGATTTTTAATTTTTTTTGGGAAGTTACTCAATTGACTTCAAGAACCAGCTTAATATTTTCTTATCGGTATAACAACGCTGCTTTCTCGCTTTGTTTTTGCACTGAGAGAAGAATTTGTTTACAGTTAATGAGAAGATATATTAAAAATATACAGAAAAATTTATTTACATTTACTCTTTGTGAACTCTTATTAACTAAGCATATTAACTATTAATATGTGCATCATTAATAGTAATATTTTGGAATTTCAGTCAAATGTGAATGTTTTCATATTATAATTTCCTTATTTCCTCAAAATCAACTATTTTAGTATTAACTGTTACTAAATACATTAACTATAAATAAATCCTTCTCTCAGTGTGCAACAACGCTTCTTATGTAGTGGTCCCGGTTTGTGTGTCTGTCCCTGTTAGTGTGTTTTTTTAGAGATATTTGACATAAATTAAATATTCTAACCTTAAAAGTTATGATAAACTATTAGTAAAAGCACCAAAATGTTAATTTATACAACAAACAACACTGTTTGATAACTTATTTTTTAATTATAGATAGTTAAAAACACACACTAATACGGACATTTCGTCTGCTTAAAGGCACACTATAACCGGGGATTCTACCTTAAATGCCACGCGTACAAGGTGTCCCATTTTAATCGTCATTATTTCAAGGTCAAAGTATTTTTTTTTAATGAGAACCGCTATTTTTGAGCCCAGAAATGAAAAGAACAGAAAAATTGTGAGAGTACATATCTGAATTGGCGGCGATTTCCCACTGAGTTCTATAGTGGAGAATTGCCTGGCAGAATCCAGATGCAAAAAGGGTGAGTGAACCGCAGCCGCGTGGGAAATATGTCGATGACAACGTTTGGAACGCATCCGATTACGAATATCAGTTTCTGATTGTGATACAGAATCGGAATCCTCGGTGGATTCGTTAGTACCAGAGTGGAAGAACCAACGCAAGTTCTTCATGTGCAGTCGGCGGTGTTCGGATAGGGATGAAGTTCGGGAAATTCGGATGAATTTCTCAAAATTTTATATCAATTATTATTTCTTATTTGATCCTCTATATACACATGTACTATTGCGTAGAAGACGAAAGGACGGACTGACTGACGAACGGACGGACGGATATTTCTTAACGCATTTCTTAATGCATTTCTCAACTCTTTCCTAATTTTTTTTAACCCGTTTTAAACCTTTTACTTAACCCTTTCCTTACTCTACTGGGTAAAAGACAGAGGGGGCGGACCGGACGGACGGACAGACATTTTGGTTTTTTAATATTATAATAGATATTAGATTGTGGCACCGGTTTAAAATATGAAATGCTGGTTACTGTATAACCAAATCTTTGAGTTGGCATAGATTTTCTTAGTAAAAAGTACCGCCAAGCATAAAATGTAATCAAAGTTTTAGGGGGTTGAAATTCGAGGTTCGTATATGACATCACAAGGTGTATCTAAATATGACATCCGTTTAAATCCAATTTCAAGGACTAGTTTTTCATTATTCCTTTCTGCTGGTACCGAAATTTCCTAAGAAAAGTGGCGCCAAGCTATGATTATCAGCAAAAGCTCTTCTTAACGCATTTCTTAATGCATTTCTCTCAACCCTTTTTGAATTCTTTTTTAACCCTTTTTGAGCCACCTTTAAGCCTTCACAATATTATCTCCGTTATTGCGCTCTCAGTTTTAACTTCTGATCCGTCTATAAGGCGAGCGGCGAATGACTATAAACTAGTATTGTCACTCACTGATCACATAACCAAAACTATTTCTTAATTTGTCACTAATTTGTTACGCTATTTCCGATTTTGTTGCTTCAGCCGTTTTCGAGAAACAATGGCAACATTAACGTGATACTCACGTTACGGTAACAATCTCCATCATCTTCAAAATAACTTTTGAATAAGCAGAGCTTGCGATCTCAGCTGTAGAGACTTTCACCCAAAATTTTAACGCTGTCCTAATAGCCGACGTACAGTTCAGGCTACATACTGGGCCATTCAGAACAGGCTTAACAGTGCAAAGTGCAAACGGTTGCACCGCAGATATGCCTTAAGAAATTTCTTAAATAATAGTTCACTGAAGTAATTACTTGATATTTCAAACTAAACATTTACGTAATAACTCTAACAAATAATAATTTATAAACACTAAATAATTTATAAAACAACAATAAATAATTTATAAAATTACTTAAATTTTTTGTATTATTTCTTCAAAACATTAGCAACAAATTAGCAACCAATTAAGAAGTATAATATTATACGTATTTGGAAAAGGCAGTTTTGAAGAATTTCGCACTTAAGGGATGTAGAGATATCAGCTTTGCAATGTTTCCGTCAGTTTAAGGTTCTCGAATTGGGTTTATCTTTAAACAAAAAATTAGCAACAAAATACGCCGTTGGAACCACGAGGAAAAGTTGTTTTGGTCCAAAGTTAGAAGTATGGCGGTGCTACCTTAATACACTCATCATCTTACTCACCATTAATTGGAATGAAATTGGGGATAAGCTTCTTTTTTTATCTGAAAACAAGAATTTTTTCTACATGAATATGGTTTTACTGACTTAAAAATTTCCTGTTCTAAAAGAGGTGTCACAGAAGTTTCCGCCTACGTTTGAACGATGTATATGAAAACGACAGACCGCCCACTGTATACTTTATCGCAGTTTTTGAACATAGAAATGGAACATAGAGATTGTTATCTGTATGTTGGTGTTATTTTTACTCTAATTAAGAGCTTGAAAAAAAAATATAAAAGAATATGAAGAAATGTATAATTTTTGTAAATATTATAATGAAATTGTGAAATACATACAGGAACGGTTAATCAATCTATCGAAATTTAGAAGTAAAGAAATTGGAATTCGATTTTTCGTTCTGCATTGATGTACTTATAATTATGTAAGTTTCTAACCCTAATAAATTGATTTGATTACGTCTCGATTTCGTTGAAATAATTGAGGAACTTTATTATATATCGACGTATCAACTTATTATTATTATTATTATTATTATTACTTTAGGGAAAATATTTATTAAAACTTATTTTACATACAATTATGTGTGAAAAGTAGAAACAGCCCTCAATATACAATAAAACTTATTGTTAGTACAAAAAAAATTATTCAATCAACAATATTCATCAAAAACACATATGCTCACATACGTTTTTTCATTCATCTTCAGGAATACATATCCAAACGATTTTAATATCATCTGTGTTCGTTGCACTTGTCCTCGTAGCATCGTTTAGCAATGTTGAGCAACTGATCGAACATGACATCGCCAGTTTCTTTCACCAGCGACGTAAACTGTCCATTTTCCTTTTGTAGTAGGACATATGGATGATCGAATTGCTACAAAATAAATTATGCGTAACAACTTGTTATATAACACAGTCCTGAAAAATCACCTCTTTTTTCAACTTACAACTAATTGTCCACTGTCCATGACCATCACTCTATCGCTGTCGATAATCGTGTTCAGTCGATGGGCTACCGTGAACACCGTGCATTCAGCAAACTTGGTGCGTATTGTGCGTTGGATTAATGCATCAGTCTGCGGATCAACATTTGCCGTCGCCTCGTCTAGCACGAGAATCCTGTTATTTTGCAAAAGAGCGCGAGCTAGGCAAATTAGTTGGCGTTGACCGACGCTGAAGTTCGAGCCACGGTTGAGAACACGGCAGTACAAGCCGTTGCCCGACGTTACGATCGCGCCACGCAGTTCTACCTATATGAATAAACATATATCAAAACAGGATAATAAAAATTTAAGTTAAGCGTAATCTATATTTAATAAATTTATTTTGACCTTTTCTATAGCATTCCACAGCGCTCTATCAGAAAATTTATTCAAAGGATCTAAATTACTGCGGAGGGTCCCAGAAAACAATACAGGATCTTGCGGGATGATGGATATGCGACTCCTCAAGTCTTCCAAAGCTATGGATCCAGTGTCAATCTCATCGATTTCGATAGCACCATCCAAGTGCTCCAATCTGAACAAAGCGGCAATTAGCGACGACTTGCCAGCCCCTGTTCGTCCAACGATTCCGACCTATTGATATTAAATAATAAATATAATAAGTTCTTCAAATTTGTAGACTATTCACGAGAGCAAGTCTATTTCAACGCTGACTACTAACCTTTTCAGTTGGCTTTACCACGAATGTTAGATCCTTTAGCGCGGGTTCGCTTTCAGACGTGTATCTCATGTACACGTTTTTGAACTCTACGGTGCCTTTCTGGGGCCAATCTTTTGACGGTTCTACTAACGGTATGTCCTGGATTTGCTTTTTCTTTCCCTTTAATGAATAAGTGTCACGAAAATTGACCTCCGGTTGGATCAGCGTGTATTCGAAAACCCGTTCTACCGACGTCATGCCATTAATCACATCGGTGCTTCGACGCATGCCCCATTGTACGAAAGAAGATATTGACATCAGTCTCGTAAGTACTAGACCTATGATGTTATCACTGAATTCTGCAAAGTGAAAGGTTCATTTTACCAAAATAACTGCATAAATATTCATTATGCAATTATTAATTTGCAAATAGTAATGTTACTTAAAAATCTTCAAAGAATCATAACTTGTACTTACCATCTTTCAACATTAAGAAGATGAAGGTGATCATGCAGGAAGCAGTACGCCAAACTGGTTGCAGTAAGTATGTACCACGATGACGTATGCACATCCTGAATCTTGTTAAATTCGTTTTTGAGCATGGTTTGTGCTTTGTTCGCTCATATTGTGGTGAGTCCATTGAGTGTTCCTTTGAAATAAGTAAACACCGGGGAACGCGCTAAAAAGTGGTGAAAATTAAAGTAGATCATTGTAGTTAAATCACACATGACAATTAAACCATCTATGGCTAAAATAGTACCCTTACTTATTCCCTACAGCTTCTTGATATTCTTACTGGTCTTCAAATACACCTTTCTTGTCAGCATACATACAACTCCGATAATTACAGTGGGTATCAGGAATATGAAATCCACTGAACACGTCACAATCAACGTTCCAGCAATACCCAACAATAGTTGCACTACTTCTTAAATCATCTTCGGTAATTCTTCGTCAACCGTTGACATATCCTTAGAGAACCTATTAAAAATTCGACCACTTGGATTCTCATGAAAGAAGCGTAGATTCGCATAGATGAGAGCATCGAAAGCCGAGTTATGTAGGTTCTGGCTGCTACGTATGCATGCTTTGTAAAAGACGAGGCAGTACACGATAATGAGTATAGCAGTTGAAAGAATGATTGTTGTGTAAATGTAAATGTAGATCTCGACCGGATAGATGCTATCCTCGGGGTAGGCGTAGGGTACGGTAATATTTTCCGGTGGACTATCGTTAGACAAGTGTTCGTAGTAGTTGTAACGAGTTTCTTCGGTGGATACGCTGGAATGTAAAAGAAGATAATACTCAATATTTTACAAAATAAATACCATGGTATCAAATAATGCAACCGTTGACGTATGTGGAAGTAACTCACATGAAAGGCACGAAAACATCGTTCAAACTTATGAATACTTGTGTCAGAATAAATAACCCTGCCGCTATAAGGACAGTGCACACAGAAGATCCCGTAAGAAAGTACTTTAAGAACATGCTGCCCTTTACCACTGTTAATGTTTCTTCCGTGGTATTTTCGATCTTGTTAGTACTGCCCTTATTATGCTCGATAGCTATGTCTGCAGATTGCGACTGATTAAAATATCATTTTTTATACTATAAATTCAATTTGCAACGTATTACCGTTAAAAATTATAGATAATGTAATCTACTTACTTTACTTTGGGTTGAAGAAAATTGTTTTCGAATTTCAGTATTTCTTACGGAAATATTCTCCACGGAGTTATGTTCCTCTTCGGCTGCTACTAAGCTATGATACGCAGGGTGGGCCTTTAACAAGTTATGATAATTTTTATAATACTGCATTTTCCCTTGATCTAAGAGAATAATACCATCGACGTCTTGAATGAACTGAAGCTGGTGTGTTACTAAAATCCTCGTTTTTCCTCCCAGATAACGTTTGATGCACTCTTCGAATAAGTGCTTGCCTACATGGGCGTCCACCTATAAAATAAAATAACAAATTTATACTTCTTACAATGATAAAATAATGAATTTATTTTGCAATATCAGTCATATTTTACCGCACTGAGAGGATCATCCAATAAGTAAATATCCGCTTCTTTATACACAGCTCTGGCTAAATTAATCCTCGCCTTCTGTCCACCCGCAAGTGAACTTCCTCTTTCGCCCACCACCATGCAATCTCCGTCAGAGAACTGAGAGAAATCCTTGGACAGCGAACACGCTTCTATTACTTCTTGATACGTATGTCTATCGAATTCTTGATTAAATAAAATATTCTGTCTAACAGTAGCACCAAATACCCAAGCTTCCTGACTGGCATAGCTGACGCTGCCGTTTAGACAGATCCGACCTTCGACGACATTGACCTCACCGAGGATTGAAGAAAGAAGAGAGGATTTGCCTGAACCCACCATACCGATAACTGCGTATAACTTGCCCTTCTCGAGCTTTAAGTTAATGTCCTGCAAGGTGTTTTCAGTGAGGCTAGGGGACCACTTTATTGTGACGTGATCCATGACCACTGTCCATTGTTCCGCTGTCGTATCATGGACATTGTTTCTAGAAAATATGCAAACTGTCAGTAACTTCTTTTTTATCAAATTGACTAACTATAAAATTCACAATAATATTAAATTCTCATTTATCACTTAATTAATTGTGATTTCTTCCCAACCGTTTTCTTTTTTTCTGATTATAGATAATGAAATAGTAAGTTCCATAGTAAGAAATCTTAGCCCTTATCTGTTATTACGAATAAAAGCTCCCACTGAGCAAACGTGTGTGACCGTGAAACCGTAAATATCTGATAATGACTAATGCACAATCCGAATCATGGCATACATCCCGGCATGAATTCCACAGTGGTAACGCGCAGAACGTCAGCGGAACGTGACTATTAAAGGCGCATGGCAACAATTATTACAAGTCAGCAGATCAGCCATCAACGAATCTACGATGTACTGAATCACGCCATCGCGCACAATGATTAGAGAAGAAGAAATGGAAAGTTGAAGAGAAATAATCCCCCACTCAGGAATCTCTGGGCGAAAATATAGAACGGCAGGAATGCATAAAGAGGAGATCAGAAAGAAAGAGTACAACTCCAAAGAAGACCGACGACGAACGAAGCCAGCGACCCACGAGGAGACGTCGATAGGTTACGTCGTGACTAAAATATCTCTCTCTCTCTCTCTCTCTCTCTCTCTCTCTCGCGTACAAGTATTCAAATAAATTTTGATTATACGTCAGCTCTAAGTGTATTTCATTGTATCGGTCCGAATATCTGGTCGGAACGATAGGAACATCTCAACCCAAGTGACATACTCTCGAGATAGTTACACACGTAACATTATTATATATTCTATGAAATGAAATACAACTAGAGCTGAAGTGTAATCAAGATAATTTTTTCGAATACGCGCGTGAGAGAGATAATCTCGTCCGCGCTCGCGATGGCGACGCTAACAATTACAGCAACTCACAAGTTCTCCTCTGTCTTCCTTGAAGTCATTACCTCTCGCCATTATCTCTCTTTCTCTTCTTCTGACCTGGGTCGTATCGTACTCTTTTTTTCTGACCTCCTCTTTATGCATTCCTAATGTTTTTATAGCTTCACCTAGGAATTCATGAGTGAGTGATTATTTCTCCTCAACTGTCCATTTCTTTCCCCATAATCTGGTATTCGATCCTCATGTGCAATCGCATGATTCAGTACTTCGTAGATTCGTTGTTGGCAGCTCTGCTGACTTGTAATAATTATTGTTGCCATGCGCCTTTAACACTCACGTTCCGCTAACGTTCTGCACGTTGCTACCGTGGAATTCATGCCGGGACGCATGCCTTGATGCTTCGGATTGTATATTACTCATTATCACATATTTACGGGTTCAAGATCGTACTGCTTATCTTAGAAAACCTGTACTCACTCATTTTCCTTTGCTAGCACCATGGGCTTCCCCGTCTCTTCCATCAGGCTCTGTTCTTTCGCTGCTCCAACTAAGGTCACGTTACTATCGTTAAACTCATCAAGGACCAGGAACGATTGTATCCTGCCAACAGTCACGCGGTACTCGGCTAACTCGATGAAGCCTCTCACAAATCTCATCGACAACATTTGTGATAGGTACTGGTAGTATGTGGCGATCACGAAGATTTTGTCAGCAGAGATACGATCACCGAACATTATCATGGACACGATGGTGCTGTAGAGAACTAAGCGTGCCGTCAACAGAAAACCGTTCATGGAGATACTATATACGAAGGAACATTTTCCAATAACTTCTAATTCTATACGACGGGCGAGCTCTATTAAAGCACAGAAAGGCTTTTCCCAGGAGTACATCTTAATTGCTTGGATACCCGAGACGATCTCATCCATCAGCCGCACGCGCTCGTCCGTCTTAATGGCCGTTTGTAGGCGGTATCTGGCAGTGAGTTTACCAATGTAGACTGCGGAAATTGCAATGATGACCGGTAAAAAAATAAAGATTAAATTAATTGCAGATTAAACCATTGTGTTTTTAATGCTGTCACTGATTTTCGTAATGCACGTATACACACACACGCATACACGCACACATACACACTTTCGTGTCGCTTTCCTGTCACTTTCGCAAAAATATATGTCCGATAAAATGTTCAACATAATACGTTTCTAAAAATAAAATATTTTGTATTTCATTTATTTGTTAATAAATACACATTGAAACATTTGAAATTTCAAAAATTGAACACTACCTTGAATTTGAAATACTACCAATAACACTGATAGGCCAATGAGAGCAGCGAACCGAACCTTCGTGTACAGTATATAGCCGACGATGATGGTGGCAATAGGCGCGCTCCATATCGTATGGAAGAAGAACATCACTTGACTGAACCTGTTAACGTCATTTGCCACCAGATTTATGATTCTACCCGGCGCAATCTCACTCAGCGCTGTTTTATTCAACCTTAGTACCTATATTAATGATATACAAAGTGTTTATTAATGTGGCATAAATAATATTATAAATGGAAAATATGTGTATTAATAGAATATTACGCATCGTGGGAGGATTTTACTCCCGAGGAGCGTATACTATTTTTCCTCCCACCGAGGCCGAAAATGCCATATTCCCGTTTCGGAGACGGGCGGGAATGTGATACTTTCGACCCGGCGGGAGGAAAAAATTATCCCTGTCAAAATCTATGTTTGTCACATAGATAACAAGTTAAAAAATAGACAGAAAAACTGCTAAATTTATAATTAATCATAAAAACGCTCTCGCTTATTATTAAACCATTTATATACCTTGCGATATATGAGGGAAGAGATGGCGGCGCGGATACGGCCACCGAGGTATTCGGACTCGAATGTATACTGATTCTCAAAGAAGGTCGTAGCCAAGTTGGTTGCAGTGAAGCCACCTGCATAGAGCAGCACCTCATCGAAAGTCACATCTGTTAGAGGCTTAAAGTACTGTAGCAGCAGACCTAGCAATATCGGCGGCATTAGTCTGTGAAGCAAAGTTTTTTCTTTTATAAAATTGAAGTATGTTTTTGGCATATGGTCCATATACTTGATATTTTCAAGATAAAAACTTAAAATGATTATAGGAATTAAATGACAAGTGATATGTTTAAGAAAAGAGCCGATAAAATCAAAAGTGTAAATTTTTTCTTAATATTGTAGGAATAAAATTATGTAATTTTTCAACAATGAGAGTTAAGTGACGACATCATATAAGTTTATTAATAAATATTCAAGTATAATTATTCACTTTAATAAAAAATTTTATTTACTTAAGGTGGCTCAAGTGTTTGATGCCATGCCTAATCGGGACCCAGCAAGGGGTTTCTTTATTATTGTCAAATTAAATTAACGTATTTTACATAAATTTACTACATATATACATACTACGCGCACATATATAGACACGCACATGCACGCACACATACTAAAGTGTACCTTAAAATGTAGTAACAGCTTGTTTATATGAAGAAATTTATAAAATATTTACTTAGGATGCCCTTAAATCTGGTAAAAATTTTTTTAGAAGATAAATATTTTGATTACGTTTCCGGAATGAATGGCTGACGTTAAAACGTTCTGCACAAAGTTTTAAAACAAGAATCTTAAACTAAGAAATATTGATTCCTTTAAATTCTGTGGCTCCGAGGCATAACGACATAAGTCCATTTTTTTTTTTTTTTTTTTGAAAATCGGGAAAACCTTGGATTTTGTATCTTTAAATGGGTCTTTTTCATTTAAAACTGTCAGTAGTAGCTAAAATATTGCCCTAAAGTTACGGTATACGGAAAACGTAACAACATAAATCCGTTTTTCAAATTTAGTGCGCGTCATAACAACATAAGTTTAGCACTGATTTATTTTATCCAACCAAATTGAATATAAAATATATACAATAATTAGATTAAATTTATAATTTTACAAACGTTAAGTTGTATTCAAGTTGTATTATTTTTAACATAATTATTCGTTGATTAATTGGTAATTTTGATCCAAATTCATAATTAAATTAACCAAAATGATCGAAAAATAAACGAAAACAGGACTATTATACCACCGCGTAAATATTTGTTGTAAATGTGTTAATTGTTTAGTACAGTATCGGATGTCTCCTGTCAAAGTTCAGAATTTTAATATTTTTTTGCATTTTTTCCGATTTTGATTAATTTATAACTCTTCAGGGAAGCATTTTTCATGACAGTCATAAGAATAGTTTTTTTTTTGTGAAATTTTCTCAGTTTTTTAATAAAAATACTTTTAAAGCTGTACGTATATGTGCTTATGAAACATCAAATTTCGAAAATAAAAAATCCGATCCGGGCCATTTGTATCAAAAAATTCATGGAAATACCTTTTTATTGTAGAAAAGTATTCATATAAATCCTAGAATGATTTGCGATTGTTTTTGGACGTCAAAAATTTCATCCAGTTTTGGATTTCTTAAAGATATACTCTTCCACAAGTCTGAAGAATATAGTAAAATTCTACCAAAAATTACAAGAAAAAAGTGTAAATAAGATATTTCGATATTTAGCTTCGTTTTTGAGATAAAAAGCCTTTCAATATTGAAAAAATTTCAATCGAATTTCATCTCTAAATACACCTTTTTGATTAATTGTTTTCAGACGTATGTAAAACTTTTTTAAAATAATCAAAAATTGGATGATTCTTTTTAGGTCCGTTTTGACAAAATTCCAAGGAAATTTATCTTTTGACTCTTCGATTTGACAGAGAACCACCCACACATATATTTAAAAAATATTAAAAATTTTAATATATTTCCTCTTATAAGCAGAGTAAGCAAAGAATGCCAAAATTTGCGTAAAGATGAGTCAATGTCTGACGGTATATAAATGAAATTTGTTATTTAAGATTTCATTACCTCAAGATGAACTCGGTGGTGACGTGAAGAATACTCGTAAAGAAGATTTCTTTTGCAAATGTTCGAAGGATAGCTCTTACAAAACTGGGCTGTTGTTTGGCCTTTGAAACATGTTTTAACTCCTTCTCCCATTGTCTATGTAAAAATAGATATTGATAGTAAAAAATGATAGAATAAAAAAAGAACATTATTGCGACGTAGTGAACTTACTTTTCCAATCTATCTCCTAAAGCACTAAATTTATCACACTTCAGCGGATCAAAGAGATCATCTACAGTAAATTCTTTGGTGTAACCTTTTCTAAATATGTCTACAGTCCACCTAATAAAAAATTAAACATACTTAAATGATAAAGGTTAGTATGCATTATATCAAATAAGTAGAAGTGAATTAAATTCCTTCATTGTCAAAGACAATAAAATATGATAAATGAAGTAAACACTTTTTCTCGTTATAATTTGTGTTATTTAGTTTTTATTAAAAAGCCTGATTTATAGAATTTTAACGAGAACAATTTTTTTTTATTACTACAATCGTACGGTACACTAAAATGCAGCTGTAAAAATAATTGGGCATAATTGTAAATAATTCCATGTCTCAGCCGCAGATGGCCCGCTGACCCAATCGTTTAATTATACTAATTCAACATTGTATTCGCTTTTCCTTTACAAATGTTGCAAAAGTTTCAAGAGAGTTTGAATCGGATTTTTATGTTATTTTAATTTTTTAATTAATTTTTTAATGTCAATACAGCTTAATTTATACTGTATAACGATTTTAAATAGGTATCTCGTCGGGTGGGAGGAAGAAGGTTTTATTTGGGCTGAGCGCTGAAAAAGGTTCTATTTGGGCAGAGCCTTCAAAAATGTTCCATTTGGACCGAGCGTTCAAAAAGATTTTATTTGGGCTGAGCGTTCAAGAACGTTCTATGTGAATCGAGATTTCAAGAAGGTTCTATTTGAAAAGCAAATTTTTTTTATTGAAATTTAGGTTGGTAACTCTACATGCAGAAGCTTGAAAATATACGTAAATTTATTATGAATGAATATATAATGAGTATATAAGAATATATGAATGTTATGATTTACCTTTTTCCCAATATTCTGTACAAGTATTATTTTAATATTATTTGAAATAATTAAAAAACTGAAATAAGGAAAATGTAGTCATCACGAAAACTGCGTTATGTATTGTATCATTGTATGTAATGCTTCTTTTATTGGCATTTTTACACGATTTCTATTATAGTTAAATAAAGTTTGAATTTACTGTAGCCTATTTCATCAAACCAAGGGTGTTTTGAATTTATTATGCTCAGTCTGACTGAACGTTCACTGTCTGACTGTACAGAATATTGGGAAAAAGATAAATCATAACATTCATATATTCTTAAATACTCATTATATATTCATTCATAATAAATTTATACGTATTTTCAAATTTCTTGAAATCTCGATTCAAATAGAACGTTCTTGAACGCTCAGCTCAAATAGAACGTTCTTGAACGCTCGGCCCAAATAGAACCTTCTTCCTCCCATCCGACGATCTATAATGTTTGCAAATCGATCATACTTATTAGATAATCCACAATTACTTTTTTACAACCTCATAAGAATTACCACTATCAATACATATACCATTTAACGATGAATATATTTACCACCACAGTAGTACCGATAAGACTGAAGCCTTTTCCCGCGGATTCGGGCGGCGAATTGCGTTTTGCTGGAATCCATGGTTCAATCAATTCCGTCGTGCACACGTCAATTAATTAAATGCCTCAAACACGAAGATACGTTTAGCAATACAACATAGATACCGTATAAAATACGTTCTAGGTATTCACATCGTGCACATTCCGGTTCAAATTTTACTCATGAGAAGAATGATCAATAACATGATAATTAATTGCACACTGCAGTGGACCCGTAAGTGCGCACACTTTTTGTCAAAGCCGAGTGGGCGCCGAATGCATCCTCATTATTTAAACTACAACGTCGATTCTTCATAACTTTCTTATCAGTTCGATTTGCGTGCATACACGCCGTGAAACGATGATAAGAGGGGTACAGAAATGTCCTTGACCTTGCAATTAAAGAACTTGCCGAATAAAAAACATTTAAATCTGAAATGGATCAACGGCCCAGTACGGATCATTATGAATCCAATGAATTTTATTTACACTATGTTTGGATATTATGGTCAATATCGCAAAAAAGGGAAAAAAGAGAGTCTATATATGATTAAAAAATGAAGAAAGTCAAAAATACCGACAAAATTAACCCTTCCCCGTTCTGTCTGATGTTAACATTCCCATTTGCTTGCAATCTGCCATGAATTATTTAAAGGGTAACAGTCGAAGCTCTAAGTATCTATTAGAAGATCTTCCAACAATGTTATAAAAGTTCTTAGTTCATGATTTATTTCTGTATTTTATAATCCCCTCCGTCATTGTATCGCAAAGTAGTTTGAATGAGTCATAATGACTGCAATTACCAACAAAGAACATTTATGTTATTTATTTATTTAATAAGTTTCAATATATTAAATAAAAATTGTTACCGTTTATTGGTTTACATACTTGAATTACGTATATAAAATAAATGAGTAGACATGTTCATAAAGAATGTAACTTGTTTCTATTGTTATAATACTTTATATTATATACAGAGTATAAATATAACACTTCATGTATTGTTATTTAAACAATCATACAGGTATTATAAAAAATATCTTACACTTATCTTATTGTTTAAAAACTGGAATACAACTTATGCATTTAGTAATTTTTCATTTTCGCTAAATAATGTAGCTTGATATGTAATGCAAATATTATTTACATCAATTTTAACAGTTTTAACTGTATTTATTAAAACACATTTTTTCAATATTCAATAAATCTTCAGTTTTTTTAAATTCTTAAAACAACACGAATATCAATATTCACCGCAAACTCATATATTCGCACAAATCTTCCCATTCATTTACAGGAATACATATCCAAACGACTTTAAATATCATCTGTGCTCGTTGCACTTGTCCTCGTAGCACCGTTTAGCAATATTGAACAACTGATCGAACATGGCATCACCAGTTTCTTTCACCAGCGACGTAAACTGTCCATTTTCCTTTTGCAGTAGGACATATGGGTAATCGAATTCCTACAAAATAAATTATGTATAACAACTTGTCATGTAATACAGTCCTGAAAAATCACCTCTTTTTTCAACTTACAACCAAATGTCCTCTGTCCATGACCATCACTTTATCGCTGTCGATTATCGTATTCAGTCGATGAGCTACCGTGAGCACCGTGCATTCAGCAAACTTGGTGCGTATTGTGCGTTGGATTAGTGCATCAGTCTGGGGATCGACGTTTGCCGTCGCCTCGTCCAGCATAAGAACTCTATTGTTGCGTAGAATAGCACGGGCTAGGCAGACAAGCTGTCGTTGACCTACACTGAAATTTGAGCCACGGTCAAGGACCCGACAGTCTAGACCACTACCCGAAGTCACAATCGCGTCACGTAGTTCCACCTACAAATATACCGTTCTGTAAGAAGACATTTTTTATTGGACATGATCTGTATTTAAAAAATGTTTGTCAACCTCTTCTAGAGCATCCCACAGTGCTTTGTCCGGAAATTCGTTGAAAGGATCTAAATTACGGCGGAGAGTTCCAGAAAACAATACAGGATCTTGAGGAATGATGGATATGCGACTCCTCAAGTCTTCCAATGCTATGGACCCAGTGTCAATTCCATCGATTTCAATAACACCGTCCAGGTGCGCCAATCTGAATAAAGCAGCAATTAGCGACGACTTGCCGGCGCCTGTTCGCCCAACGATTCCGACCTATTGAGAATAAAAAATGTATAAATATATACATTTTTCAAATTTGTCGACTATTTGCGGCAGTAAGTATAATCAATTTGAACCACTAACCTTTTCAGTTGGCTTTACCAGGAATGTCAGGCCCCTCAGTACAGGTTCGCTTTCTGGCGTGTATCTCATGTAGAGATTTCTGAATTCTACTGTGCCTTCTTTGGGCCAATCCTTTGGCGGCTCTACTAACAATGTCACCTCTTTCTGTTTCTTCTTTCCTTTGAGCACGTACTTGTTACGCAGATTGTTCTCCGGCTGAATTTGCGTATACTCCAGGATTCGTTCAACGGACATCAATTGATTAGCGACCTCGGCACTTTGCCGCATGCCCCATTGGACGAGTCCAGCTATCGCCATCATCTGCGTAATCGCCAAACCAACCTGTCCGCCGTTGAATTCTGAAAAATTTATTTGTATCTGATTATGTTTCAATGTCTTGGTTTATTTATTACTTGAGAAATATATGATTCATGTTTACCATCTTTAAAGATTAGAAAACTGAATGTGATAAATGTGATAAAGCTGAATGTGAACATATCCAACATAAAAGCATACGCCAAACTCGTCGCGGTGAATAGGTACCATGAAGATGTGTGCACATCTTGAAACTTGTCGAACTCGTATTTGAGCACAGTTTGTGCCTGGTAGGCTCGTATCGTGGTAAGTCCATTGAGCGTCGCATTGAGATGAGTAAACACCGGAGAACGCGCTAAAGTAGGATGAAAATTCAATTAGATCATTATAGTTATAATAACGATGAGAATAATTTAATCACATTGCTGACAATCAAACTATCTACGGTTAAAATAGTACACTTACTCGTCCCCTCCAGCCTCTTAATATTCTTACTGGTCTTCAAATACACCTTTCTTATCAGCATACATACAGCTCCTATAATTGCAGCGGGTGCTAGGAATATTGGATTCACTGAACATGTCACAATCAAAGCTCCGGCGATCGACAACAATACCTGTCCTGAGTCCAAAATCGCCTTTGGTAATATCTCATCGACCGCCGTGGTATCCTTTGAGAACCTGTTTAAAATTCTGCCACTTGGATTTGTATCGAAGAAGTGCATGTCCGTACGTATAAGAGCACCGAATGCCGAGTTATGTAAGCGCTCGCTGCTGCGTAGGCATACTTTGTAGTAGACGAAGGAGCGTGTGATACCAACGATGAAGATTGAGACGACGATTCCTGTGTAAAAGTAAATGTAGATTTCAACTGGATAAAGGCTCTCCTCGGCGTACGGTATGGTGATATTGGATGGTGGAGGGCTGTTATTTCGTAAGTGCTGGTAGTAGTAGCGAGATTCCTCAGTGGTCACGCTACAATCAATAAGAAGATTATACTTTTATAATTTAGAATTTCATAAATATGTGAAGATTTTTGAGAACGTAACAATACTAGAACGAGTAATAGTGATATGTTGCCAAATTTTTACTTTCATACATTATTATAAATGTATCTATCACATCAACTTAAATCGTCAAATATCGGAGAATATTCGACATAACTTACAGGAAAGGAACGCAAATATCGTTCAAGCTCACAAATACTTGTGTCAAAATGAACAGCGCTGTCATTATAAGAGTAGTGCACATGGTCGATCCCATGCTGAAGTACTTTAGGAATATGTTTCCCTTAACAGCTCCTCTGGACGTTGCTTCTATGATATCTTCGATATTTCTGGCATCATCTTTGTCATCCTCGATAGGTATATCTCCAGATTCCGATGTACGTGACTGAAAATAGGATAATTTTCTGTTACACAAGAAATTTAATTTACAATGCGTTGCCATAAATAAGTATAGTCAATTCAAATGTATTTACTTTACTTCCGGTCGAAGAGAATCGTCTTCTAATTGCAGTCTTATCAACTGATACATCATCCATTGAGTCATGCTCCTTATCCGCAGCTATTAAACTATTGTATTCCGGGTAGGCCTCCAGTAAGCTATGATAATTCTTATAATACTGCATTTTTCCTTGATCTAAGAGAATAATACCATCAACGTCCTTTATGAACTGAAGCTGATGCGTTGCCAGAAGCCGAGTTTTGCCCCTTAAGTAACGTCTGATGCACTCTTCAAATAAGTACTTGCCCACGTGAGCATCCACCTTTCAAATTAAATAATCGAATTATGTTTTTTGTAAGAATAAAAAGATTGTTAATAATAACAATCTTTTTCCATCAGCGAGGATAAACATTTGGAACTAAAATACATCAAAATTGTACTATTCTATTAATTTTGATAAATTTACATTTAGTATGACGACCTCAATATTGTGGCAAATCTCAACAATTAGATTGTTTAGTTTAATGAAAGATATTACATCTATAAAATTTATTTCGAATAAATACCAACTAATACCAACTATCAAAAACTTATTTTGACACTTTCGCGATTGATTAAAAATAAATACGTTTAATTTGGTTGGTACATTTTATAAGTGGATTCCAAGGTATTAAACCATCGTCATAGAATCATTGTTACATAATACAATAACAAATCTTTTATTTTACAGTCTATAACATATCTTACCGCACTCAGAGGATCATCCAACAAGTAAATATCCGCCTGTCTGTACACTGCTCTAGCCAGATTAATCCTTGCCCTCTGTCCGCCCGACAGCGAACTTCCCCTCTCGCCCACAATCGTATGATCTCCTTCGGGGAACTGAGCGAAATCCTTGAATAACGAGCACGCTTTTACTACTCTTTGGTATCTTTGCCTATCGAATTCTTGGCCAAACAAAATATTATGTCTGACACTGGCACCGAACACCCAAGCGTCTTGACCGGCATAGCTTATGCTACCATTTACACGGATCCCACCCTCGACAACATTGATCTCACCGAGGATTGAAGAGAGAAAGGAGGATTTGCCTGAGCCAACCATACCGATCACTGCGTATAACTTGCCCTTCTCGAGCTTTAGGTCAATGTCCTGCAAGGTGTTTTCGGCGAGGCTGGGGTACCACTTTGCTGTAACGTGGTCCAAAACCACCGGTGATTGCTCAGCCAATGTTATATGGTTGACATTATTACTAAAAAATATGGAAACAGCTAATAAGTCAAGAAATTACTTCTCTTGCGTTACGTTTAGCATTATAAAATTAGAAATAACGTGAAATAGTTTCTGATTAGCAGGAGAATAAGTCACATATCACTTCGCAATATCTAAGGAGATCTATATATACTTACTCGATTTCCTCAATCTCACTCACGCTACTCCTTTTCATCTCCTTATCTCCGTTCCCCAACACCATCGCTTTTTCCATTTCCTTAATCACGAGACTCGGTCTCTTTGGCGCTCCTGTTAGCATCACATTGCTATCCCTAAACTCATCTAGCATTAGGAACGACTGTATTCTGCGAACGGACACGCGACACTCGGCTAACTCAGCAAAACCTCTCACGAACATTGCCGTCATTGAATTCGATAGGACGTTATAAAATGAGGCGAACACGAAGATCTTGTCGACAGAGATACGGTCACCGAACATCAGCATAGAGATTATAGTGAAGTACAAGGCAAAGCGCGTGGTGAACAGAAAGAAAGTCATGAAGAGACCACGCAGGAAGGAAGATTTCGTGATGACTTTCAGTTCGAGACGACGAGCAAGTTCCACAAGAGCACAGAAAGGCTTTTCCCATGCGTACATCTTGATTACTTGAACGCCCGAGATGATCTCGTCCATCAGCCGCACGCGCTCATCCGTTTTAATGGCTGTTTGGTGACGGTACTTGGAGGATAGCTTGCCAGTGTAGACTGTCAGAGTACAAAAGAAAAATTTTTCCATAAATAAAGTAAAAATTTACGAAATATCATGAATTGACCAATAAAAATACATCTTTCAAAATTTTAGAAATTCAGCACTCTACCTTGAATTGGTACTACAGTCAATAACACCGATATCCCAATGAGAGCAGCGAACCGAGCCTCCGTGTACAGTATGTAGCCGACGATGATGGTGGAAATAGGCGCGCTCCACATCGTATGCAAGAATATCATCACCAAATCGAATCTGTTAACATCATTTGCCACTAGATTTACGATCTTACCCGGTGCCGTTTCGCCCAGCGCTGTTTTGCTGAGTCTTAATGCCTGTGTGATCGTGGTAAACAAATTATGTATTAATATAGTGCAAATATGGCTTTAGTCGATAAATATTTTCGTACAAGAAGAGTTTCTCTTGCAAAAATCTACCTTCATTACATAGCGAACAAACAAGAATTTAAGCTTGTGTTTATTGCTTGACCATTTAATAGTTAGAAAAACCTTGAAAAGACGCTGGAAATCGTGAAAAATCGTATTTATTGACGTTTGAACCTTTTTATTTTTGTAAAGGCGAAGCGAAAAGGCTGGACTGGACGGGGAACGCGATCGTTCAAGGTGAGACTTTCTCTTCTCTTCTTCCTCTCTGTTCGCTTTCCGGAACGTACACGAGAGGTGATATTGTCACCGGGCCGTGGCCGTGACGCCTTTGTTTGTTCGGGTTGCCCTACGCGGTGACCCGGAATTTATGGACTCCGATAGGGAGTATGGCTCCCGGGGCTTGAGGGCCGCCTGCGTGCACAGTGACTCCGGGAAGGAGTTTCTGTGGCCGCCGCAGGCAAAAAAGAACGGAATGAGACCGGAAGGGAAGGAGAGAGAAAACGCAATGAAAAATTTGAAAAGTGCGCCATGTACATTATACATAAGCCAAGCGCGCAAGTGCGCGGGGAAAAGGCGCGGCATGGCGCGGGAAAACTTGGCAGATGGCGTGCGAATTTTCGCGAAAGACCGGGACTGGGGGAAGCGACAGTGACGAGTTCGAAAAGCTCAGGCTCAGTCTGCGTCCAGCTTTTTTGCGCTATGCTTCGGGCCAAATAACAAAAACAATAACTTTTCCGATATTCTATTTCTGTGGCTCCGAGGCATAATGACATAAGTCCATTTTTTTGAAAGTCGGAAAAACTTTGGATTTAGTATCTTTTAATGGGTCTTTTTCATTTAAAACTACCAGCAGTAGCTAAAATATTGCCCTAAAGGCCCCTTCATCTGCTTCGAAGCCACAGATTTAATTGTTCAATCTGTTATATGTGGTATATAATAAAGTATATATAAATATATAAGTGAAAATATTCCTTGCTCCAAAACTCCTTTTGCGTTTGCTACAGTATCAAAACCTTTTACCCCGTATGTTAACTACATTTTCTACATACGTCAAATCAAATAATTGAATTGTTAATCAATTAAAAATGAATTAATAAATATACCTTGCGATAAACAAGAGAGCAAACGGCTATGCGGATACGGCCGCCGACGTAGTAGCTTTTGAACAGCAGGTGATTTGAGAAGAGGATTGTAACGAGGTTGGTTGAGGCGAGGCCACCCGCGTAGAGTAGAGCCTCCTCATACGTTAATGGTGTTACGGGCTTGAAGTACTGCAGCAGCATACCCAGCAATATTGGCGTGCTCAGTCTGCGGAGCATAACTTTCTTTACATTTTCTTTTCATAGAGGTGGTATGCGTTACGTTGTAAAATAGACAGTATTTAATACGCATATAAAGTAACCGCGAACAAAATTAAAATCCAATTAAAATTTTAATTGTGTTTACAACGTTTTTCAGGAAAAACAATTTAATTTTAATCTTATTGAAATTCATTATTTTAAAAATTCTTAAATCATGAAAATTTCGAGACAATATTACGTAA
Source organism: Torymus tubicola (assembly GCA_035583055.1). NCBI lineage: Eukaryota > Metazoa > Arthropoda > Insecta > Hymenoptera > Torymidae > Torymus > Torymus tubicola. Next base: position 27,210,889 of record JAWWEQ010000055.1, read on the forward strand.
GCTCATTAACAAATGTAAAAAATTATTCACTCGACTCAAAAGTTTTATGAAAAATAATAAGGCTTGAACATTTTATAATCATTAGGTAAAGTATATTTTATAATAAAAGTGTTATTTCGCATAGGAATATCATAATTATCATCATCAAACGTCTTCTTATACAGTTAAACAAATATTTAAACAAAGATGTAGATCATATATCTTGTATATAAAAGTGTCTTATCGTAAGAAAAGCATAGCTCTATAAAAAAATCGCCAATATTAAATATCACGCCGATCAGAACTGTCAAAGAAATTATTGAATTGTATACGCGAATTAGATTTCGGTTATTTAAAATAATTACTTAACAAATTTTCGCACTATATCTCGCACTACTTATTCAGCTTATTATTTTCATTTATTTTGTCTTGTTTTACTTTTTTTTATTCCATATCTGACGATACCAGAAGTGAAAAATATGCAACAAATAATGAAACATACTGTTCAGCCCTCGAAATAAAATCTTATCTTTGAAAAACATCAATTCACTTTTGAGCTACTGTCAGGAGCTTCTCATATTATAATAATTACGCTTGACAGCAAGAAGAATTGTACCTGAAAACAAACTCGAGGGAAACATGAAGAATGCCCATGCAGAAGATTTCTTTTGCGAATGTCCGAAAGATGGTTTTAGCAAGACTCGGCTGTTGATCGGACTGTGCCACCTTTTTCAGCTCCTTTTCCCATTGTCTTTTTTAAAACAAATAATTTGCATTAAAAAATTATTAAATAGATATACAAAATTATTAAATTGTAAAAAACTAACTTTTCCAGTCTGTCGCCTAGAATATTAGATTTATCACATTTCAGAGGATCGTAGAGATCATCCACAGTAAGTACTTTGGTGTAGCCTTTTTTGAATATACCTAGAGTCCACCTGATGAATAATTATGTTTTATTGAATAATGAAAAGTATTTGAATACTTATACGAAAAATACTACAAGATATAAATGCTATCAATGTAAGGATTTCACAATTGAATTATTTAAATATCAAGGTAACACTGTATCATAAGTGCTTTAAATTATTTTTATTGTTACAATTTGTGATGTCCATCTTCGTTATATTAAGACATACCTATTAAGATCTTGACTATGGAAAAGTTTCTTCTAAATATAGTTTTATTAATGGTGTTTAAAAGGAAGTATCGAAATAATATTTTGTTCTACTATAAATTTGAGTAATTCGGATTTCTATAATAAATATAAATTTAAATATGAAAAATCAAAACACATTAATTAATTATTTTTGTTATCCAATATTTTTTAATTTATTTTAAATAAAATGCCATTAAAACTGTTTTAAAAAACGATAAATTTTATTAGCATGATGAATCATCTTTTAAGGTATCGGTGATTTTGGCTCTGTCACCGTTTACAATGAAATCATTGAAAAGATTTTCCATCAAAAAGTAATTTATTTTAAATTTACAAATAAAACGACAAGCTATTAGGAAATCAATCGATTGAGTTTTATCTATACTTGTCTTAGCCATAAAACTGAAACTTTACATTTCAATACTTTTTAAAGATATTTTTAATTAATAATTAATTTTAAGTCTCAATATTATATTACCAATCACAAAAATTAAGTAAACTTTCTCAAAAAAATTGTTACAAAATAAAACGGTTAATTGATTTCCCTAACAATGGAAAAGTCCACGGATAAACAGTTAAAAAAGACGCATGAAATCTATAGCAGACTTGCTTAATCTCGCACGACTTGTGCACACGAGATAGTGTCAAAGCTCATTTGCATTTCAATTCACAGCGAGTAATAAATATTGCGCGATCTCGCGAGAAATCGTTCGATAACGATGTACACATATATAGATTATTAACGATCTTTGGATTTTCTGTCAAGTTATAGATTTAGAAAAATATCTATAATTTAGAATTTAATCAAGTCCTGCACATAGTTAACAAACAACGATTCATTCTTCAATAATTGAAGTACGGAATAAACATACCTATCTTACTAATGAACGATTAGAAATTTAATAAATAATATGTATCTATAGAACCAAGGGAAAATGAATTAACGTGTCTGTGAACTCTTTACATTTAGGCACTTTCCGTTAGTTAAATTATAATAAAATAAATTAATAGAAAAATTATTTGTGTTTTCAAAATAGAGTATAAAATGTAAAAAAATAATTTATTTTATAAAGAAATATGTATATTGATTTCGTTGATGATGTTCATTCGTTGAGTTGTGTTCACTCACTGATGAAGTTACCCTACCTAAAAATATTATTAGTAGTTGCATTATGAATATTGTCCGATATAAATGCCAAAATTTACTTTAAATTAATCCATAGAAATGAAGTAAAAGCAAAATGTTGTTCTTAGCAACAAATTAAATAATAATTAATTTACTCTTAATGTTTTCATCATTCAGTGAAAATGCCAATAGAACTTGATTTGTAAATGTCGTATAAACCCTATACGAATACTATACACAGCAGAACAAAAAGTACCGCTTACAATAAAAAATATTAAAATGTTCGATCTAACAAAAATTGTAATACTTACCACCACAGTAACACCGACACGGGCGAAGCCTTTTCCCGTGGATTCGGACGGTTCTGCGTTTTGCTGGAATCCATGACTCGATCGAATCGTTTCCCTTTGCGCGCACATTAACCTAGACCTCGAAACCAAAAAAAAAATCCTTCCGACAGCACGAATTTTATTTATTTATTTTTTATATCACAAAAATACCTTCCACACACATATACACGCGCCCGTACAAATCCTTTCAATTGTCCTACACATAAGAGCGATTACCGATACAATAACTATCAACACAATAAACAATAACAATTCGCATGGTGGTAATTGCGTGTGCGGGCGCGTAAGCGCGCGCGCTCACTCGCGCGAAATGCTTCTACGCGGGTCCTACTCTCGCTATTTGAATTGCCTTGAAGCGAGCGTTCGCGCGCGCTCGATAATATAGATATTATCGGCTCAATCGGAGCGCATATGGGGGGAAACGATCGTAAGAGCGCGGCGCGATGCTAATATATATGAGGAAATTTGCTATTGGAGGATGTATATAATTCGACAGCGACGGGGCGGCGCGTGATTTGCATTATTTCTCATGTCCCGCGCGCGGGACGACGATTGTGAATTATATTAGGTATGTTTTACGATTTTTACTCGTGTCATCTGTGTACACACATTTTGTAGGCGTCAGTGAGTATATCTTAGGAATCGCACATGCGGTAAATATTGTCTCGAACGATATAATTGCGACAGGTTACATGTTGTTGTGAGGGAATTGAATAGAGAAACGAGCGATCGATAACGGAAAAATCGGAGCGAGTAAAACAACGTTATCGGCGTTTATACGAGACATTATTTGCCAGACGTTTTAATAATTGCTATTGTATTACGGGATACAAAGACGAAATTCAGATGGCTTATCTATTAAGAACGGAGAAATATGTTAGAATCGTCCAGAGGAGGCTGCGTGTGTTGAGAACGAAGCTCTTGTAAGCTGATTAGGCGATGTATGGATGTTTCATATAAACGATAACTAACTAATACTGGCGCGATTTTCTGGGAAATATATGGTGAGATGGAAGGCTGAATTCGAAGAGTCAAATTGAGAATCAGTATAACGCTTTGTAATAATGAAGCTCGACCATCTGTAACATTGAAATTCATTAGTTAAACAATCATAGTCTACATATACAATATAAAAAAAATATAATATTGTAATGCTTTGAATACTATTGCTTGGTATCTAAGGTAAGGTAGGTTAATTCGTCCACCTTAAGTGAAATATATTCATCTTCTACTGCAAATGCGTTAGAAAGGAAATTATAATTACATACATAAGAGCTTTTAGAACGTTTTCTTCATCGGAACAGAAATTTTAGATTTTTTTTTAATATTGTTTTATTAATTTGATAATGCACTTGTAAGTATATTTAATAATTATATACTAGCATTTTTTTTAACTATTTCAGATACTAGTTACTCTGACATTGTCAATTGAAGAAAAAAAAACTATCAGTAAGGTTTTTTGTTTGTTAAGAAATTTCAGAGGGAATATTCAAGGGAATATTTTAAATAAGATTCCCCAGTACAGCAACCTATCAATTTGTTTATATAAAAAATTTTACTGTGTTCACTTAATAGGGCGCTGTATTGGTAAGTCGTATTCTACATTTTCATTTGAATAATCCCACTGAAATTTCTCAACAAAATGAGCTTTGTTTCGTTGAGATTGGATAGAAAACAAAAAAAAATTATTCAACTTACTAAGGTTTTTCTTTTCTTGAATTGACAATATTATCAGAGTGACTATTATCTGAAATAGTTCGAAAAAAATTGTTTCTGTTTCTTTCTAGTTTATAATTGTTACATATACTTACTATTGCATTATCAAATGAATAAAACAGTAAGTAATTCAAAATTCTAAAACTACTGGTTTGATCAAAAGCATGCCCTTAAACTATAGCAAGTATTATTTCAAGAAAAAATCGTAGAACCTACAAGACACAATATTGGTTCTGTATAGTGCAAAAGTCTAAAATATGCTTTTGAACTAAAGTAGTAGGCGATATATGTCACATAATTCAGCCAATAATATCAAGATATTACAAGTTAACTAGTAAACTGCAAAAATTAATTTTAAAAATATAAAAATACTCTTTTGATTAAGTCTTATAAATAATAACTAAATATAAAATAAATAAAAGTATTTTTGACATTATAATACTTCCATAAAAGGGACGTTACCGTAAACTAAACAAGAATAGTACTTTTTGCGTCAAGGGCGCAAAATTAAATTTCGCGCTTCAAGTGTGCGCAATCATCACGAGGACGCGAAGTTTGCGCCCACTGCATCAAAAAAGTGTATTTTTTGCAATTCTGTGCTTAAAAGTAGCAACAGTATTTCTGATTTCTGCACCTTCTGCGTAAAATCGATTCTAATATTTATCCACATTGTTAGTTGTGTGCACAAGATTTTTAAGGACTGATAACCGTGTACAAAAATACTTTGCGCACTCCCAAATTGCGACGTATCCATAAAGTTGTCTTTTATACACTTGTCGCAGTGCACTCGTGCGAAAAAGTAACTTTACGCCCTTGTAACTTAATATATTATTTTATCATACTTTCAATCTTTTAACACACAAAAGAATAAAATAAAAGCTTTATTCTTGTTTTATTTTGTTTATTCAACGCATTGGTTGTAGACATAATATTGATAAATTTCACACCTTCTCTTATCTCAAATTACTTCTTCCGAAAATAAACAAATTTCAAAAATAATAAATAATAAATTACTAGCGAAGTACCTCCCTTGCTAATGCTTGGTCGGTTTATACCTTTGTTGAAGTTAAATTCTGAATATTTTTGAAAATAACAAATTTAAATATAATAATATATATTTTTATTCGACTATTCATATTTTTATTTATCTTGTTCTCGGATATTTGTATCATGACATGGTAGGTATTAAAGATATTAAAATATTATATTTGTGAAATTAAAAATAATTTATTTTCGTCATATTTTTTTCTAAATGAATAACCAATTATTTGTTATATTATATACTTTGTTTTAAATATTTGAAGAGTTATTCTAAAATAATATAATATTCTTATAATGTTATACGAATATTATATACATTTATAGAAAACATATATCGATATCCATACATGGAATTTTAAGGTTTTACAAACGCTGCTGTTGTAATAGAAAACCGTCCGCATGTCAGCAATAAATGTCACCAATTTTAAATCACTTTATTCGACTCTTTGAAGCTTATTTAGCACTAATACACGTTTGGATTTAGTAGTCGATACACAAGCGCTTAAATTAAATAAAATGACAATTGAGTTGACAATAGGGGTTGGTCAAGTAGTTCGATAATTTTTTCCTACTTTTTTAATAAATTTGAATATAATAGTAAACTCATGAGATTGTTATTATTGTTAATAACTAAAAAATGTAATATAACTATATTAACTTTATACATCTTCCAACACTGCGATTTAATATGCTTAAATACTACCTTTCGATACAAATACAATAAAAATCATTCTTGCATGAGTATATGAGTTAACCGCCCGAACAAACAGATGGTAACAATCACACTCGTATTTGAATCATTTTTATCACTTGTATCGAAAATTATTTGTCAACACAACGTGCGTACGAAGTGTTGTTTTAGTGTACGCTTGAAAGTCTAAGAGTGCGTAAAGTACACTACTTGTATGCACAGAGTGCCAACAAAATTTATTTCTATATGTACAAAAAGGAATACAAAATTTTCGAATTATTCGATTACACTCCTAATTAATGGACAACGTTTGATACGTACCACATTTTACAACGAAATCATAGTTAAAAGTTATAAAAATGTTATAGTAACACTTGCTGCACTGTCATCAAAATTATTAAACTCAACATAAAATATCGAATCACCAATTTTACTGTGTCAACACGATGTTCAGTAAAAACTGAGAATCTCGTGATATACCTTAAAAAATGCTATTCGATAAACGCATCCGCAGTCGGCAGTAAGACATAAGACTCGCCTCGCGACGAGAAAGCACGCGACGTACTGCTATACATTCAAAGATTCGTAGTCATCAAAAGCGCTAAATTGGCTTCAAACGATTCTGTATCACGTTACTATATAGACATCGCACATTTTTACTTTCAGTATAGTGATGTGCCAATGCGCACACGCGTGTTCATTTATGTAACTGTAAACATGATGTGCGCGTGCGCGGCCGACGCATGAGTTTAATTGAACATAGTTTAATTTTCGTTGCTATATGAGTATTGGTGAATGAACAATCGTTTGTTGAATTAAGTAGGTATCATTTTTAATTGTGGTTTTGGAAATATACGAAATTGAAAGCTGAATCGAGCTTGCAATCAAAATTTTCGAAATCTCGATTTCTATGTCCATTTAAGTATATGTTGATCACTGTTGAATTTTCATTGTTTTGTTTTTAAATGTGTCGATATGACAGAAATGAACTATTTTGGCACTATGCAGTGTAACAGTAGTTGTGGAAATTCATTTGAATCTTGCACATGTACTTATGTGAAATATTTCTAGAACATAAATAATTCTTGGTATTATAATATTCAATTAAAATCAGTTTCCGTTATAGATAAAAAGTTAAGGAAGTTTTTTGTTAAAGTCAGCTTTAAGTCGAACGATTATTTGCAATGATTCTAACAACATATAATGAAAGCAAGGGAATTGAAATAACGAAAAAACTTTTTTCTATTACTGAGAGAAGAATACATTCATAGTCAATATTGAAGTATTATAGTCATTTAAGGTAGCATGTGCGACTTTTGTAAAATACTAAATCAATTTGAAAACTTGAATAAAATATTCTTCAAGTCTTAAACTTTTCACAGCTGCCAAGAAACCATAAGGTTGCCGACAAAATTATTAAGAAAAACAGTTGCGAAATAGCACACTTTTACATCGAGTTTATGGCCATGTCTATTTTTTTGCTAATTAATGATTCATGGCATTATTATAAAATACTATTTCTTAACAAAAAAGTAGCTGGTTATAGTATTTATAATAAGGATTCTGTTAGTATAAAAATAATAATGGGTTGCCGGTAAAAATAAACAAATAATAGCGGGTAAAGTGTATATATATATATATATATATATATATATACACCAAGAGTGTGAATTATAACAGCTTCTAACTTTCTTTTTAGTTTATATTTAATAGGCATAGTTTCTATATTAATGTGTTTAGAAATAAAAATACATTTCTTATTAAAATTTAATCATAAAATTTAGTTAAATCAGAAAGCCCTTCTCGGGGCCCCCGGCTTCATACGGCACTCACCGCTCATGCTACCTTAATATCCACAGTTACTGAATATATTGATTATAAATTATATATTCTTCTTTTAGTGTAATAGAATATCATGATCGTCAAAACTAGTTACTGTCATAAATGCAAATTATGAAGTCCTATAGATCCAAATTCGATTGTTTACATAAAACTATATTGATATATATTTGATTATAAGTACGCTTACGTTGTTTAATAAAATAATTGAATGTAATTCAATGTTTTTGATAATTTTCTGGTTACCATATCGGTACATTTCGCTAGGATCGATTTTTTTACAAAATCGTTAAAGTTAAAGTCGATTTTAACGACAGAGCCTCTTTATATCGAATTCAAAGTATATCCTACTCAACCTATTACTAATAATTTTTTTTTTATTTATGTCTCACAGAATTGTATTGAGCCTATGAAGTTTGATAAGGCATTAAATAAGAATGTTTTAATCAATATTTGAGATTTTAATCGCGACTGCAAACGGTAAAAATTTGTTTACAGATATACAAAAAAGTAAAATAATGAAATTTTACTTTTGAATCTACATTTTACCTATAAAAAATAATATAATAAGAATCCGAACAAATTTAACATGACGTATTTTTGAAAAATATAAGTATTTAAGAATTTACATAAAGGAAATTTTAGATCTCACAAAATTTATTTAAAACCGTTACGAAAACAGTCTTGGGGCATTGTTTTATTTAGCCATACCGTTTTTTTTTATTTTTTAAATTTAACATTGCAAAATTGGCGAAGGAGGCACTTATAATTAATATCAAATTCTCGAAGACGCAAACATTTTTTCACATATAAGAAAAAAATAAAAGTAGAAGAAAGAAACATTAGTTTACGTTCCGGCGCAAATTTATATGTGTACTGGAAAATTGCGAAAATTATAAATGATTTGATCATCGATCAATTAATTTTCCGTAATTTTCAAATACACATAAATTTACACACAAATCTCCAATTTTATCGTTATTATATTAAAGTTCTTTTCTTCTACTCCAATTCCTTTTTTGTAACTATGACAAGATTAATTATCAAAACATACTTTTGATTAAAAGATATTTACAACGCATTGTATTATTAAACGAACATTTTGATCAAAAGAACACATTTAAGATTGTAATTGATTATATTAGAAACAAAAATAATAAAAATTTTTTAGCTAAACTTAAAATTTACTTTAAAATTTAATAATTATTAACAATTTTACAAGTATACAATATTAATTAAGGTGTAAATGAGAGGCATTGAATATGAAATTAGATTAACTTTATTGTACAAACTTCGTCATACACAAATTATACTGGATTAAAAAAATTGCAAAATATACTTAATTATAAATATTTAGATTAGGGTAGTAAAAATTAATATGTAAGAGTAGTAATAGTATAACAATAAGGTTAACATTTGACTGGAATTTGATTTTGTGAACTTTGTAATATTTCTTATTGTGATTTCTACCGAAGTGTTTTCTGAAATTCACAAGAAAATGTATTTCAGCAATGTTTTGAACTAAACTCTATGTTCAACATAAAATTAAACTTAAAAAATTTATTACTTTTATATATGGCATTTGACAGTATAAATTTGTTATCCCGGCAAAACATGTATTTACAAAACAGTATGGAAATTATAACTAGCATTATTTTCTTAAATAAGACAGTTCACAATTCTAAAAACCTTAAAATATTTTTAATTAAATAACTTGCTTCGACTCAATCAAGTCAAAATGCCGTCAAGGATATTCTTAAAATGCTTTGCCATTATTTAAATAAAAATGTTATCACCGTCTTATTTAGTATTTAAATAATAGATGGCAAAAAAAATTTCTAAAGCAGGTGTATACGGCTTATTCTGTTCGTTAAGCAACCGAATGATCCACGATAAAAAATTTACTGTACAAGCTTTTCGAATAGCTATAAAATCGAACCATGTTACGAAAGCAATAGTTTCACTAGCTTTCTCGTATTAAAGCTATGATGGTCCTCATAGCTATATTTGAGTTTAGCTATCGATTGCACAACTCCAAATAATAACTCGTGGATGCGTTTGTTGTTATGTTTTAGTGGTTTTTCTAAAAGTACTTACACAGATTAAAAATAAAATACGCATTTTTTTAGCGAGCTCAAAGATACACGAAACTTCAATACAAATTTTCACTTTACGTGTATTAAAAAATACTGAGTATAAAAAAAGTTAATGAGTAAAACGAAGTTTCGCGATATCACAAACTTAATCATCATGTTGAAAAAATAAAATACAGCTATCTATCTTGCGATATTAAAAGTTATTTGCAGTAAAAAAAGAAAAGGCTACTTAAAAAGTGATCGATAGGTCTGTATAAAAAAGTTAAAGCTTAACAGCTCAATAGAGACATGTAACTAAGCAGTTCGATATGTTCATTCTCTTAAAGAGCACGCAGCACGACTCCATTTGAGGACCATCGCCAGATTCATTGCTTTTTTCGTTGAGTTGCGTCTACTTGTCCGAATTCGTGATCCCCTCGGTCATACGCGAAATTGATTTGAGGGTCAGTAGGTTCACTTTTCCGAGAGCATAATTAAGGCACTTGGCAAGACCAAGACAGCAGCCGTATGTTTGAATGGTTTTGAACCTGTATGTCTTGAAGTTCTTTTCTTGATCAATATAAGTAACAGCAGACATAAGGGGACATAGAATAATCTTCGTGTGATCTTGGAAATTAATCTAAAATTAAAAGAAATATAATTTACTCCAAGATTCAATAAATACTTGGCTTGAAATTAAATAAAAAAAATCATTATGCACATATTTTACAATTATTAAAATACACATACTTGTAATTGGCCGTTTGTCAGCAGCATTACAACAGCTGTCTGTGTCCTGAACCACTGGTGCATATACGGAGGTCGGGCAAGTGAGTCGCTCTGCTTGACAGCAACGGCGCTGCCAGCTTTCATCAGGTGATCGTTCATGTAGCGCAGGAAGAAATTGAGGAGCTTCATCTTCTTCTCAAGATGACGTGGATAGTCCTTGATCGTGTAGTAGAACTCCTCACCAAGCCGGTCGATGTAGTGAATGTTGAAATTATTCGCCAGCATTATGAGGCGCGTGCCGTCGTTATACATTACGCCAACACCGTCATCTGACAGCTGATAGCCAAATCCGTATTTATCCGAATAGTCAACCCACTTACTAACCCAGACAAAGGGTTGCGCATCCGGGTCGGTCATTTCATCTATATATTCAAAAAGTTAATGTTATAGTTGAAATTAATTTCTTTGTTGTGTTACTGTTAAATAACTGGTAAAGTAAAATTAAATAGAATATTTTAAAAGTTATGCATTACTAATAGGTTTAATGCAACACTGGATCTATGTATATTATGAATTATTAAATACAAATTATTTTGGTTATAAAGTAAAATAATAAATTAAAATTAAATTTATAATCATCAAAAATTTTAATCCTGATATTAAACCAATAAAAATTATATGAAAACGTATAACTTGATTTTATATTATAAATAAAATAAGTTATAGTAATGAAATATTACAGGAAATAATGAATAAGGTTCATGCTTGTATTATTGAGGAATATTTGGAGAATTTCTGGGAAATATACACTAAAATTAATAAAAATTACAAGTCTTTTGTATTAGAGCAACTGAATTTATCATACCTGAGCTACCCATTTCCCTGTCTGGTTTATGTTTAAATACTGCATTCAACTGTTCTTCCAAATTCTTCAGCATTGTATCGATATCATGGTCCGATTTTTGTGAATTTTGATAATTAAGTTTATTTTTGGATGGACTTTGATTTAATTTACCATTATCTTCTATTATTATTGGACTATTGTTCATATCCTTTTCGGTTAAAGGTTTACGATTGAATGATTCAAGCATGTCAAGACGTGGTGCCATAGATAAGCATGAAACTGGCAAGCTTGCAGGCATAAAACCTATAAATAATAATAATAAATTAACTAAGCAAAAAACAACAGAAAACATTTATAAATCATTCTGTTGAATTAAATTCAAATTTCAAAGAAATAGTGTTTTATCTATTTACCACAGGTGAAAAAAGGATCCTTAATTAATTGTTCAACAGTTGATCGCTTTGCTGGATTTCCTTGTAGCATATTATAAATCATATACATTGCTGGTGTATTTCTCATTTGTGGAGGAATTTTGTAATTTACTTGTTTAATTCTTGCATAAGTTTCCTTTAAACTTGATGTTTCAAATGGTGGTTTTCCAACAAGCAGTGTATACATGATGCAACCAATACTCCAAACATCTACTTCATAGGAATGACCAACCTTTGTTAAAATTTCTGGAGCTATATAATTTGGTGTTCCACATAACGTTCTGAAATTAATAAAGATATTTAAGTATACATCTTGAAAAAAATATTTATATAAATAAAAAAATATTTACTTTTTCCTTTCTCCATCGTTTTCAAGTTTTGTAGCCAATCCAAAATCTCCAATTTTTACATTCAAATCATCGTTGAGGAAAAGATTTCCAAGTTTCAAATCTCTATGGATAATTCTATTTTTATGCAAGTAATGAACTCCATCTAAGATTTGCTTCATATAATATCTAGTTTCATATTCTGTTAGAGCCTTCCTCCTTTTGTGAAGTTCCATCATAGACTAAAACCAATATTTATTTTTTGATCACAGGCTAATAATATGCTTGTAATTGTTTCATTTTTTAATTTTAATACACACCCTTTTTCTGCACAATTCCAGAATAATGTATACATTATAACTATCATCGAAGAATCCATAGAACCCAACAACATGCCTGTGATTTAAGCTCTTATGAATAGCAATTTCTTGTGTCATTTTCTCTCGTTGGTTGCTTTTTGTCATAAGTGATTTTGGCACAATTTTTCCAGCAAAAATATCGTGCGTTTGTGAATCTCTTATTTCGTAACATTTTGCAAATCCACCCTGAAAATAAAGTTGATTCATGATAAATATTGATGTTTCATTGAAATTATTTTAGTGGTTTAATTTTATATAATGCAATTAAAGATCCACAGTCCATAAACATATATCCAAATAATAATTGCATCTTCATTTAATTAATATATATTTGATGTATGTACTGAATGTATGTACTGATAATTTTACTTTTTTCATACAATTCATAATATACAATAATTAAAAGCTTTCTACTTTGTTACAAAATTATAACAGTAATGCTTTGTTACATCAGATATTTTTAAACATTAGCAATGTTTCACATTTAAAAGGAGCAATAGCTTTTCATGCAAAATCAAGACTATTCGTGTCTATCATTAAATACCGCATTGCACATTATTACAAAATGTCAATCAGAGAGAGCATGTGTTGGCAAAGAAACCCTGTTCCTGAAATGGCAAAAAGAAAGACCAGCAGGACCTCTAGTAATCATGCTTTGTTAATTATCAGCATCAGCTTACATACAAGTGAACAATAAAAATAACACGTAAACAACTACGGTAAAAACTGGTATCTTTCACGGTATCCTACGGACGTACTCTCAAGAACGAAAAACACGGTAGGTAAGTATATAGTTATACTCTTGCTCTGAAAATCGGTTAGTAAACAAACTGTAAGCAAGCCTTGACTAACCCATTCCTGTCTCTCTCGTCAAGTCAACCTCGTGTAGAACACAAAACTCACCTTGCCGAAGAACCGGCCCTTGATGTAAGTCTTCCCCGTGTTCTTATCGAAGATTTGGTCGGGGATGATCGTCTCCTTCTCCTCTTTCGACATTGCGCCTGCTCGTCAGCCTCTATCACTTAGACCAGAAAAACCTCTTACTCACTTTATTCTTTCTTCCTGTCGCGCGCGAGGACTGCGTGTATGTGCGAATTCCTTTCGCGTGCTGCTGCTACAGCGTACCCTTTTTTTTCGCGCGCGCGACACGAAGGGAGGACGACGAGGACAACGGCGATTCCTCTCTCTCTCACTCTTATATGCGTGTGCGGCGTGTGTGCTGCAGCGCGCACTCGTCGTGTCGAGCGGGTACACCGGCAATCGAGGAACGAGCGAGAAACAACGGCCCTTCGCGAGCGTTCAAATTCAAACGATGCCGGCACGGCCAATAGTGCGCTCTCGCGGGGTCACGTGATACGCGAAACGTTGCACCGCCGTGGATCAAATTGGCGACGCCGCTGAATTGATTGATAATGACTTTTTCGCGACGATATCGTGGCTTCTTAGCTGTGCAAGAGGACGAGAGAGTTGATGGGTCGATCGTTGCTTGTTTTTGGGGATGAACGTGATTTTTAGGAGTCGGCCTGGCGGATTTCAGATGATTTAGCGGCATGGGATAGGTTACACTGGTGGGTGTTTTTATTCGCGTAGTCGCGCACGGGCGCGGGAACTTTCGAAGTGGTGGGGTATGGGCAACGATAAGGCACACACGGAATACGATACTGTGTCCTTATTCTTATTTTCAATGGCTTTGTCTTGATATAAATACGATACTAAACAAATCCTGGAAGTCGATGACGAGATTTGAAAATGGAGCTTTTTCTAAGCTGAAAGCTGTATTGTGTTTCATTTTATACCATTAATAAAGGAATTATCATTTTAAGATTAATAACAAAAAAAGCGATTGTTATGAAAAACATATTTTTCAAAAATTATTTTTTAGCGCAAAAGCAAAAAAATTGGCCTTCAATTATTTTAGTTATCAATTTACAATAGGAACCGCACGCAAACAATATGATAAAAATTATTATTTCACATTTTCTAAGTATGAAAATATCTTCACATCAAAATTCATTTCAGAATTACCTTTATATCTGTTAAGATATGCAGATTTGTGATATACACAGGATTACTGAACTCTCTCTCTCTCTCTCTCTCTCGTATGCTTCTGCCATTCATCCGTTGAACCGAAGACTGGTTTTTGAACTCCCCCAATGCAGGCGGCTGCGGAGCAAACTTATCCAATCAGGTGTCGCGTCATTTCATACGAACTCGACTGCGCGTTTTTTACGTAACGTCTTTCGCATTATAACAAGTTATAAAATTTTTATAATAAAAATTGACGAAAATTTTTAATAGACTTATTACAAGAAATAATTTGAAAAAACTTGATAATAATGTTAATGCATTTAGAAACATTTCTAATAAATTTATATCAAAGGCAAAATTATCTGTTACTAAATCTAAAAAATATATATTATTGGAATTGCTATATATCATTAAAAGTACTTATACATATTGGAGTACTTTTCAATGTTCCTCAGACTTACATTGAGTAACGATAAAATACACCGTTCTTCTTGCCAAAATTATCTTGGAGTGCTGATAATGTTGCAAAAACTGTGCTAAAAAATTATAAATAATATCATATCTTACTCATTATATACATCATTTTTTTCTCTCTTTGTTTTTCAATAATTATTTCATATTTGCATGACTTCAGTAATTTACTACTTATAATCACCGGCGCTTAACCTATTATCTGACCGTCCTATTGTACTTCGCAGCGGTGCTTCCAAGTCTACAAAAATACTTTTGAGATCTTTACACCGCGGCGCCGGCGCGAACCATTCACGCGGTCAATTTGCCACGCAGCTGGACATGCGCTCAAATAACGGAGTTCTTCTAACTGTTGAGATTGTGAATAGGTATAAGTTTTGTAAAGAAAAATTATGCAAAAAAATTATATACTATTTTCCACAAAAATCTTTTTTTTTGTAATTCTTTAATCATGTAATTTATATATACCATTTGCACTAAATTATACTTTTATATCAACTTTTCGATGCAACAAAAGTATCATTAATCGAATAATTATTCTTCTTTTCTTAATAAATTTTGTACGAAAGTTCAAAGTAAAAATAAAAATTTTCATTTTTTCGTATTTGCGTATTAGCTATATAATCGGAAGATCCCATTACCATACATTACGTGGATATGATTTTAGGAAAGCCATGTAATACGTAGTATATAAAGCGATATCCGCAAAACAGAACGCTGTGTATATAGAAAAATTTCGTTCTACAATATAAGTATATACATTTTATTCGTTAATTTCGACTAATTGTGAAAGTAAGGTAAAAGTATCAATGCTTGGTCATCAAAGGTTGTATATCAAATAAAAGCGACCGCCGCATGCACTTAATAGTATATGTTTTTTAAGTTATATTTATTTATATAAATCCATAATTTTAATCTAAATATATTTAGTAACTATTAATAAGTTGCGTTGTCTGGTATATATTTCATAGAATTAAATACATGTGCCAGCTACTGGTACTTTCGTATAAGATTAAAAATAATCCCAGCCGAATCACACATTTTAGATCAAAAAAAGATATATACTACTGTATTGTAAAGGGAGCAATATTTTGGAGCACAATTTACTGTTTAACATAGTAATTTTTATTATTTTTGCAGTAAACATAAAAAGTACTACTTCTAAATGTATAAAATTTACTATGTAAATCTTCAAAATTAATAGTTAAAATAGTAAAAATCCTACATGTTAATTATGTTGCGGCGCCACTGTGCAAATAATAAATTTTCTTATAAAAAGAAAAAAATAAAGCTTAGAAATAAATTTTTCTTCACATATTTAAACGTATATCATACTCTTCTTTTCAATCAGGAGATAAACAAACATACGTATAGTATCGGAAGTCTAATGCTACTCAGGACTTCAGCAATGCAAAACCAATGCATGTTACAAACATAAGCTGGTTATAATTAGCATTATTACCACTTATAAAGTTATACATACGTACGCTATAAGTACGCACACACACGCGTCAATAGTGGCAAGATATGGCCTAAAATTCGGCATCCGCATGACGTCATCGTCATCTGACTAATACATATAGTCCCCGAGCCTTCTTTAGCTCTATCCGCTTTTTCCACTTTGCCGCTAACTCCTAAACAACATCGATCCTCACTCTTATAACCTAAAAACAAATATCCTCCTACATACTACAATCAATCGGAAATAAAAATCACAAATGATCATCTAATATTACGCGTTTCATCATCTACAAGAATGGTAAAACAAATAAATAAAGCTCATTTCAAAAATACCGCGTCGTTGATATCGAAGAGCACATGACATGATAATCGCATACTCAACTTCCGGCCGCGCCGCCGCGGCAGTCGGCACACGAGTAGGTACTAGTACTACTTACTAGGTAGGTAGGTGAGTTCGCCGCGCCGCGCGCGGCCGTCGGCGGCCGCGGGCCGACGGCGCAGCGGCATGGTCGATGCTTTGGTTTCCGGCGGCATCGTCCATCTTCGACTCTCTCTCTCTCTCTCTCTAACTCTCTCCGACTGCTGCTGTTCTGTTCGTGCGTTCGCGTTCACTGCTGTGCTATACACAGTCGCGCACGAAGTGACGACGGTCGACGCCGAGTCAGAAGCGACGCCTTGCCAAGTACGCACGAACGTCGTCGTATAGCACGCCGGAGCGTTTCTAACGCTCTCAGATCAGCGTAAGTATATATATAGGAAAAAAATAAGGAAAAAGAAAATATCTTCACCGTGTCGAGGCTTAATAAGAGTTGATTAACGACGAAACTTGTGTATATAGAGTGCGCGTCGTTTTGTAAAACGCGTGTCTGTATATAACTGCGTGTCTGCGTGTGTCTGTGTGTGTGGGTGGAGACATATAAGCGAGAGAAGAAAGCGGAGCGAAAAAGGCGGGAGCGACGCCGCCACCGCGTGTGCGTCTTGTTAATAGAAGAGAGCTGTGCTCATTGCTTTTCATTGATTACAATTGTGCATCGACGTTTTCCAGAGCTTATCAGTCGGTGAGGAGGAATATATAATAGAGATGGCAGACGCACCACCACCGGCACGAGGCGGCTTTCGCGGTGGACGAGGAGGTCCCGGCGGACCTCCGCGCGGCGGACGCGGTGGATTCGAGCGCGGCAGGTAAGTCATCATCATAATCATCATTATCTCTATCTTTTCGAGTACACGCACTTCCTTCTTGTCTGCGTTGTACATACAATGTCTGCGAATATTTCGGGCTTAGCAATCGATCCGCGTCTGTTTTTTCGGAGGGGGAGGCTTGACGGCGGCGGCGGCGGCGTGGCCCCCGTCGGGCAATCAATAATTTTTCTCGCTTACGAAGAGAGACAGAGATAGAGAGAGAAAGGGTACGCGTACGCGTATATAACTTTGATTCGAAATTGGGTTACGGCAGGATGGATGATGAGTCGGGTTCAAGTAAAGTTTTTTCCAACAATCCTCGTAGGTGGAAGGAGGAAGATGCTTGGATGTACGGATGTATAGGTGTGTGGGTTGGGTGTAGTGGGTAAATGAGAGAATTATTTTTAGTGCTCTCAAGTGGGCAGTTGAGACAGAAGGGGATAATGTGGAAGAAGGTGGCAGTAGTGGGAGTATATGAGGGAAATATTTTTTTAAAGGGAGATTTAGAAAGGGATTAGAGTAATTAGGGATTTCGGAGTATGAAAATTTTAGGGAAATCTATATATATTTATTGATTAAAATGTGAAAAAGTTCTTTGTATGGTTGTTAACAAATATAAATAAAAAAATAAAATGTATAGATAATTTTTTAAACTGTAACTGTGTTGGCTATTATAGCTTCTATAAGTGCACTTTTGATTGAATAAAATACTAAATTGTCAAAGTAAAGTAGCTCAAGTACAAACTAATACTTAAGTCTATTATGAGTGCATCTTGAAAAAGTTTTCAGTGACAGTCTTACCCTTAGCCTATGAAGTAATCAATATTTTATTTTATAAAAAAAAGCTGTTATTTTTAGTAAAATGGAATTATAAAGGATCAATTATAAGACATAACATGAATATATTTATATACTTTCCTTCAATTTTATGGAATGTTTAAAATCAAGTTTAAATGTATCATGTT
Source organism: Torymus tubicola (assembly GCA_035583055.1). Lineage (NCBI taxonomy): Eukaryota > Metazoa > Arthropoda > Insecta > Hymenoptera > Torymidae > Torymus > Torymus tubicola. Next base: position 27,229,661 of record JAWWEQ010000055.1, read on the forward strand.
CATATAAAAAAACAAAGCAGAACATTAATTTGAAATTGTTTGTTAGGGGTGGCCCACCTAGAGGTATGATGCGTGGCCGTGGAGGTCCTGGTGGCATGAGGGGAGGCCCACCTGGTATGAGAGGTAGAGGAGGCCCACCGAGCAGAGGACGTGGTGGACACTTCCCATCTGGGTAAGTTGACCTGAAATTTCAATCATATAAAGACAAATATAAAAATAATTCAAATATTATTTTGCTTTTATTAATATTTCAGTAATAAAATATAATATTATGAAAAATTTCAATTTTCTTTTTTGTTTGTTTTTGCAGAGGTCCACCAGACGCAGCAGGTGGAGGTGCTGGAGGTCCAGGAGGAGCACCCAGAGGAAGGGGAGGAGCAGGAGGCTTCAGAGGTAGAGGTCGAGGAGATTTTGGTCGTGGTGGAGGTGGAGGTTTCAGAGGTCGCGGTGGACCTGGAGGTGATAGAGGTCGTGGTGGACGGTAAGGCTTCTTTTTAGCACACCATCTTAAAAGAATTAATATTAAATGAGCTATTGATTTATAATTAAATTTAAGAATTTTCCTTATAAAATTTCAAGCAAAAATCCATTTGGAACAGAAATATATCTGCATGCAGTAACTCATATTTTTGTTTAATTAAGTACTGTGTACAATAGTAAAATATCACAAAATAATTTTTCACGTATATTATGAAAAACAAATATAAAACTCGGCAAACATATAATAACAAAGTTTTATTTAATTTTTTTTTATTTACAGAGGCGGACCAAGAGGCGCACCCGGCGGTGGTCGTGGTGGTCCGGGAGGTCGTGGCGCGGGTCTTGGTGGCCGAGGCGGCCCACAGAAGAGGGGTGGAGGCCCACCAGGCGCCAGTGGTCCACCGAAGAGGCCGAGGTTCGAGGCACCACCCGCGCCCCCGGCGAACGGTTACGTATCCCAGCCACCCGCGCCAGGCTATGGCAGCGCCGGTAACGGTTACGCAGCAGCGGCGCCACCAGCTGCCGGCTATGGTGCCGGTTATCCACAACAAGGCTATGCTCAGAGCTACCAAGGCTACGAGAGCTACCAGCAACCACCGGATTACGCACAGTCCGCGGTACGATACTATGATGATGATGACAGGTTTACGTAGATAGGAAAATGTCCTTATAAAATTAATTCAAGGCTGTTACTATTAACGACGTTCGAACATTGTTAAGCTTTTTTTTTCTTTTTTTTTTCTTGGAATAAAATCTAAGAATATTATTTAAAGGTTCTTGAACGCTGATACAGCTCTTTTCCTTTATATTTAAAAAAATGACATTTTTTTTATTTATATGAGATTATCTTTTTTTAAATGCTTTAAGGGATTTCATCCTTAACACTTTATAAATGTTAAGTAAAACTAACAAAATAAGGTATTAATCATAAAATGATTAGTTAACTTTATTGTGTTTGTTGCTTTATAATTAATCCACTATTCTTCTTTGTAAACTACAGTTTTCAAATTAATTCTATTCGTAAATGGTACATTAGAGTAATTACATATTTAATAAAAATTCTTCCAAAGGCAGGCGAGTTTATCTAGCCATTCTTTTATATAATGGTGTTCACTTGAATTTTCTTCCATTTTTAATTTTCTAACCAAGGTAAATTGAGACATAGTAGGTTTAAAGTTGTATACTACATTTGTCACATTATAATTCAAGATAGAATACAATAAAGTTTATTTTCATGAAGTGAAAAGCAGTTTAAATAAAAAAAAAGTTATGAAAAAGAGATAATAATTGAACGCATTAGGTTTATGTCAATTGATCATTCACCAAACCAAAATTTTTAAATTCTACATTATACAAATTCGACTTTTTATGAATTACACAAAAATTAATTGATAGTTTATTTAAAAAAAAACAACAAATTTGTAATTTTAAAAATTAAAAATGTAAATAATACAAGGCATATATTTTACAAAACTGAAATCTTTTAATAACTACAAATTTGTTACTATAGATCAATTTGAAAAGTACAATTATTACAAATGTCAATAATTAGAAAAATAATAGGAAAATTTTGTGGAAAACTACTAGACAGTCTGAAAAAAAATATTTTATATATATTCATAAAAACATAAATTATTATAAATACCATATAAATGATCTGAATGACTGTTTAGAGTATTTAAAATCGATCATTTATGTAGTATCATGTCTTCATTTTATTGTGAAGATATTTGTAGTAAATATAGATGAATTATTCAGTTGCAATTGTACAATTATTAATATTGAATGTTTAGCTGAAATATTAATACCATAGATAAAATATATTGAAAAGGTAACAATCATTGACCAGGATTGCAAACATGTATCGCGCAATATTTGTGTGAAGAAAGTATTCACCGAAAAATATTACATAAATTTTTCAAGATTTTGACTTCAATTTCTTTATTTATCAATTAGAATAATCAATTTTGAAGATATACTGAAATTTTTGTAGATAAAATATAAATTAAATTAGTTTCATGTTGATTGGATTTACAAAGAGAAGTACAACTCTAGTCTGCTTATTCTTCCTGTGATAATTTGCAGGTTAACCTAAAATTGTAATTAAAAAAATTATATGTGTATTATAAGAGAAAGATTGAAATAAAAATAGTAGAAACGTAATGGTAAATATCATTTCATAAAAATTAAAAAAACAAATTGTGCCATGGTTTCGAAAAACTCTACATTAAGAAGATTAGCTCCAGTGGATTTATTATATTTATTGCAGCAAGTGAAATGTGAATGTGGATGATTATTTTTTTATTATTCATTATTATTTCAAAACTTTTACTAAGAATTGCAGAAGATATTATATTTAAATTCATGAAACGATCTTAATTTTTAAATAATTGACAATCATGCTACCATGTTACTAATTTTTGTATTTAATTTTTTTTATTATGAGATTGATTTCCATCTTAGATTAGATATTAAATAATAGCATAAGAAATAATAGTATACTAACTTTTTTCAATCCTCTTTTTATTTTAAATATTTTTACTTTTTAAAGAATATTTGTTTAACTTAAATTAAAATTTGTTATATCTTCATGGTTTAAAGTTTTTCATTTAAGAAAAATTATATATTTTAGACAAACTAATGAAATTCTTTTAACTAAAATAAGATTCACTACTATTAACATTATTATTTATCAAGAAAGGATTAACAAAAGTAATAAGTATATGTTAATTTTTAAAACATAAATTAATTACATGTTTAATTTTAGAATTTATATTTAAATTTTGCATTACAGGGTTACGCAACTGCTCCACCACCAGACAGCAGATATGGAGCACCACCAGTTGCAAGTTCTGGCTATGCGGACCCTTATGGCTACAAAGCACCAGCTGCAGGTAATATATTATAATTAAATGTTGTTTTTAATTAATAAACTTAATAGTACATACATATAGCTTTAATCCAAATTTATTTCTTCGATCTTTGATTAATCTTATGTATTCAAGCTATGTAAAACACCAAAATTATCTACATTTTGTGGTTTTTTTCACACATTACAATAATTTCTGTTCAAATATAAAATTAAAAAATAATATACATAAACTGGTAGTAAGTTTAGTATTCTTAAAAAGAAAATTTGGGTTGAAAAGCGATATGTATTGAACAAAATGAAAATTTAAAGAAAGAATACATTTATACTTATGAAAAAATGCATATGCAGCTACTTATCAACAAGAGGCAGTGGACAGTGGATATTATAATTATTCTTCAGCCTATGACTATCAAGGTCAATCTGCCAATTACACTGCTATGAACTATGGAAGCAATTAAACGAATACCGCAGTTTCATGGTCAGTTTATTCGCTGGATAACATTTTTGTATTTGTTTTTATTATTATATTATTTTTATATCGTAAGTTTTATGTTGAAAATAAATGTGAGTTCCAAAAAAAATTACATATGGCAATATTGTTAGTTCAAAGTTTGTATAAAACATGAAAATTTGAAAATGCTTTTTGTTTGTATTTGTTTTTCTATATTATATTGTATCACATGGTTTGATTTTGCTACACAAATTACTGCTGCACTACCTCTTGTTAATTTCTTTGTTCATTTAAAACTGTAATAGTTTAATCTTGATTATTATTTAAATTGCTACAAGGGTTGTAAAATTTTACACTTAAGTAGAAGTGTATTTAAAACATTAATAGAAATGGTTAAATAACTTTAATACATTAATAGAAATGGTTAAATAACTTTAATACATTAATTAAAAACTATGTGTTAAGATATCTATTAGACATTATTATTGCTGATTTTTTAAGTTGTTTGTCTTTAACAGAAATATTGTTTTTATTACAATTCTTAAATTATTCTTAAACTAAAAAATAATTATTCCAATAGTTTATTAATAAACAAAAAGCAATTTTTATGCAACGTTTTGAACAAACAATACAAATCAGCAGAAATAAAAATTGTATTTAGGCATCGATTTATTTTACCTTCTTAAAGTTTAATAATTAAAAATGTATCTAAATGTTATATTTTTGTAAATACTCTTTTTAAAAAATGAACTCTATAATATTTGATATAAAAAAATTTGATTTTTCATGTCTGAATGCATTTGTGTACATATAAATATATCAAAAGTAAATTGGAAAAGAAAATATTTATTGCTTTTCCAAATTTTATATATCATTTTACATAAATATAAAAATTAATAATTTCAATATCACTTGTCTAACGGTTTTTTTTTGTATCTTAGATTATGCGGGCCAAGAAGGTGTTTATGGAAACCAGGACTATGGTAAGTACCGATATTGAGATGGAGAAAAAGCACATAACTTTGCGTCAATACCCCTTTGACACATTGCTGCGAGTAATTCTGCCTTGAATGTGACAATGTTTCACAAATAGTGAACGAAAAATCATTGAATCACATTATAACAAAAATAAAGAATTGCTTGCCACAGTGTTATACATTTGGAACTTACAACTAGGTCTGTGTTAAATGTTAATGAACGAAAAAGTAGATGTCATCCAGAAAGAATTTTATAAACATGAAAATACTAAAGAAAACCAATGGGATATAATTAAGCAAATGTTTGATGGTTGCTACTATAAAGATAGTCTGTATATTTATATGGAGTCTCAAATCGAAAAAGAAGGCGAGGTGTAAAAAAAAAATAATTTTTATGACATTATGGTTAAAAACAATCACTTTGTAAAAATAGATTTAGTCAGAAAGTTACATTATCAACTTCCAGTAAAATTTTAATTATCTAATGGACACAAAGATTATTATATCTCTATATTGCAATAACACATTTCGATACGTAAGAATACAGAAAGAAATAAAGAAAAATGCGGGCAAGAATACTGACTAGCGATGAAACTGTTGATTAGCTTTCCTTTTAATTTACATACTGTAATGATTTTAAGAGATATTGTTTTGGAGTAATGTTAAGAGTGATCTTGACAAAGTTTACTAAGAGTTTGTTTGAGAGTGAGAAGAGAGAAAAACTTATTAATAAGTGTGTGTATGAGTAAACATGAGACAAGAAGTACCATAAATTTATTAATAAATTTACAAAGTGATTCACCAACACTTTCGTACACGAAATAATCGAAATTCGTGAGATCATTTTTTTATACACAAGATTATTTGTCAAATGTCAGTGTTCCTAGTGTGTAAAAAAGTTATCTGTTAAAAACTTTTTAATTTCATTTTAATTTATTTTAATAAGAACGTATTTTAATGTAAAAACGAACTTGGTCATTACATACAGAAAGAAATTCAAGGGATTTATTAAAACTTTATTACACGCTAGGATTGAAAGGAATTAATTTTGCTGAAACAAAAATAAATACTGAATGATTATTATTAAAGCATTTTATACTTAAAAAGCGATGAAAACATCTTATACCTTTGATTAATTAGGTTTATTTGAATTTAGTGCGCATTTGATAATAGAGTTTAAAATTTAGCAATTGTAATTTATCTATCAGAAATGCTATTTGATTATATTACAATAATGAATAAAGCCACAAACAGATGAATTAAGTTCTCAATGAACTCGCCTTATTTTTTAATAAGTGCTAGATTTTATCATGAAGGTCAATGTATTTTTTTTTACAATTGTTACAAATGGATAGTACCAAAAACTGTATGATTAGGAATTTGTAATTGTGATTGTTCACTAATAGAGATTAAGCAGTTTACTGATAAGGAATTTCATATTTTCTTTCTAAAACTAATAAAGAAACATGACTAAATTAGAATTTCTACTGCGATACTGTTGATTTAATTATTATTCTTCTTTAAAAGCCGCATAAGAGACTGCGAACAAAGTCTTCGAACAACAGATTTTAGCTAATTCATGTGTATGAAAAGGAACGTGACAACCATTAAAAAAAAAAAAAAATGAACTTAATGAATCGTCACTAATATATGTCCTATGAACTCGTGTCAAAGAAATGATTTTTCTTAAATTGTTCAAATAATGAAATTATTTGTGTAAAACTCAAAAAAGATTAAAAAACAAAAGTTCTAAAACTGTTTTTGTTTCTTTTTTTTTAAATTATTATTATTAGGCTTTATTAAATTAATTTTTTAATTTACCTGAGCACCAACAATAGAAATAAAATACATTGTCAAATGTAGTCATAGTCTATTGAATACTAAATATTGTAAGCGATTACGTGAATTTTGATCATGGAATACTTAAACTAATTAAAAATGAATTCAAAAACACCTATTGCATTTATTACCTCCTTATTTATGACTAAGTGATTATGGAAAATTTTATTTTTTTAAAAGATGAAAGTAATTTTAATATATTTGCATTTCGATTTTTTGATTTTCATATTTTAAGCAAACAAGTTGAATTGAAATCAAATACAGGTAAATAATTAATAATTTTATAGTTCTATAAAATAGAAAAAATCGTAGTAATTGTATGTGATATATGTGGTGACCACTTAAGTTGGAGGTATGACAAATGACATTGAAAAATTATATTTTGACAACAATGAGAAATAGATGGTACAATGAAAAGCTCATTATCTAAAAGTTATCAATAAAGAAAAAAATAAAATATAATATTATTTTTAAAATATACAAAATAAAGCAATTTTTTTCGTTTCTGAGTTCGACCAAAAGTTTTATTTATTATGCGACGTGAATATTTATGAATATAAACGAAATTGAAATTCCAAAATTTGGTGGTCACCATTAATTAGTATTTTAAAACGGTACACTCGAAATAGCTTTGAATTTAACAAAATTTTGTAAGTATTCAATATTATTTAGCATTACATATTATATGCAGGCACGATTCATTTCAAATTTATGCATTGCTCATTATACATATATTTCAAAATAATCTAGCTTTGTTTGCATATGCACAAAAATCGAAACAGTTAAATCAACCACTGCCCTAAGAAATATGCCAGCACAAGTTAGAAAAAAGCTTTAAGTCAGAGATTTCGAACTTAAAGTTGTAACGTAGGTATGCAAATTTCCTAATTAAAAATTTTATTATGAGAATGTTTGCTACATACTTTATGATTTATTTCCATTTTGAATTTAAAAACTCTTTGTTGTTAAAATTTTTTAGTTTTTTCTAACTTTTCTGTATGTTATGTGGTAATTAAAATTAAGTCCAATGTTAAAAAATATAAAAATACTTGAAAGGAAAAATATATTTATTGTGCAGTCATTTCACATGAATTCAGTTTATTTCACAGGCGGCAAGCTAAAATGCTCAGGAATGAGATACAATGAAACAATACCAGCAAGCGGATCCCATAGTAATACTTAATAAAGTACACGAGAGATATTGGTGCATCTAAATATGCAATCAGCTGAGAATAAATCTCAACACAATATAAACCTGAAAATAAAAATGAACAAAATGCTGCAACTACATCAAAGGAACCTCTTAGAATTTATTATTATTTAAAAAAAGATTTTCAGAGAAAATGTAAGAATTGAAATAAATAGATGCAAATAATAAATAGTGGACAAAAATAAAAGTTATACTCTAATGTAACGATTCTCTCATTGAGAATAAATTTGATGATATTAACAATTTTACCGTAAACTTTCCCCTAGAAAGAGGTTCCACTATTTTGTACAAAAATAATAGCTATAAAAAAAGTTCGATATTGACAACAAAAACCGTATGGAAAAACAAATTCAGAGCACTAAGGTGCAAAGATCAAAGTAAAATACATTAGGCATTAATTTAACATTTAACCTTTAAAAAGTTAATATTAAATGCCTAAAATAAAACTTCATCTCAAGCGCAAATTCAGTTGCAGGTGAGTAAAAATAAAAAATTCAGTACCTTTCATCATTCTTTATAAAATTATAAAAGCAAGAGAAAAATGTTTTGACGTACCATAAGCAACAATGTCACTTGCTCTGTTTTTGTAAATAGTACAATGAAAAAAGTAAGCCATCCGCTAGTTTACATTACTAAGTATCGCAGGTCGATTTTTTGCAATTGGGCTTTGACGAGCGAAAACCAATTGTTTTACTTTCACAAATGACATGTTACAGATTCAATGAGAAAGTAGCACATGCGAGTCGCATAAAGTAAGAAAAGTTAGGAATAATTTTGACGAAATTTTTCTATTTTTAAGAAAAAAAAAACCTACCCTGACACCCTATATAACTTTCCTTAGGAAAGAGCGAACCAGACTATCGGATATAAAATGAAAAAAGAAATGATGCGAAATATAAAGTAGTTAAATCGATGAATGCGCAATTGAACACTATTCGCAAAAATTTAGAAAAAAAAACACGTTCAGTGAATATCCTTATAGTCTGAGCTTCAAATTTTTTCGCAAAAAGTAATCAGAACACTGAATTTTTAAAACTAATTTGTTAATAAAGTAGGGAAGATTTATTAACATTTATATAATTGTTTTATCTTTTAACGTATTAATAATAGAAAATTTGTAATTTATTTCCCAGGTTCAAGATACGCAAGATGGTAGAGGACTCTGAAGCTTTAATGATGACCGACGACCTCTTGGCGACACCAATGGCTGGTGAACCTTTGACGATTACGATACTCACTGCGAACCTGTGAGCTTTGTCAACTTTTCGTTTCAACTACTACGAAGTCCGAAAGTGATCGGAAAACTACCCATATAAGACTGATTAACTGTGATCAATGAAATTATGTCATTTTGTTGAAAATTTTTTAAACAACTGTTAATATTGTGATATAAAATGCGTTAAAGCAATATATTTACTTAGACGAAGATTTTTATACAATTGTTTACAAATGTTAAAAATTATTGTTAAACAAAATAAAAATGTTTATATTTAAAACACACGTTAATTAATTTCGATACACAAATCCATTATCGTAATTAAAACATATTATTTTTAATATGTTTAATATATAGTTTCTTTCAAAATAATCAACAGTCATCTTTAAAAATTAAAAATATTATTTATTATACGCATGCTATGCACGATTTTATCAAAATAATTTTTTTTATAACAACAAGTTCTATTAAATATTTATGTTTACATGTAGAATTAAAAATTTCAAAGTTCAAAAAATCTTAAAAGAATTCAAAAACTTCTCTATATGCTTACTAAACATCTATACCATGTATTGAAACCGTGTAATCTCATCACGATGTTCAAACTCTGCAAATCCAAAAACCACCTACCAGACTTCATCTACCCCAGGCAATCCCTCAATTATTCCCAAATTATCACAATAAAGCAGCCTCCATTTCCTCCTCACCTCAGTCCTTTAAAGCTTCATAAACGTGCGCTTATATACGCGCTCTAATGTACAGGCCAGGTTATATCGAGCTAATGAATTCGTCAAGGTTTACGGGCCTGTAATCCCAACGCGTGCGTATATATGCTCATAGAGGAAACGAGGTAGGATTATGGATTAGTCGGGCTATTGACGAGCTATTTTTCAAGTTAATCTGGCTGTTTGTCTTCAATGGGTTCGCGCGCGGTTATCTAATCTGGTGCATAAGGTACACGCGGTGGCGGGATTTTATTGCGTTTTCGCGTTCGATTTAGGGTGTACATGTGAGGGGTTGGAGAAAGTTGTGGTACTTTTGTGAGTTTCGATCGAATAGTAGTATGGGAGATGGGGTTAAATGAATGTGCTTTGGTTTTCAACGCTTTTTTAATTTAAGTACGTTGATTTATAAATTATTATATTTATTTAATGAGCAATTGTTACACTGAAGATTGTACGATTTGTATTCTCGTAATTTTTCAACGTTTCAAGTCGTATACTTTACTAACAAAGAGCTAATTTTGAACATTTGTTTATTTTATACGTTAAAAAAAAATCATCGGTTAAAGTTTGAGCGAACGTAGGAATTTTACAATTTTAGTAATTCAATGAATAATTAATATAGGAAAAGGTGAGACTCTCACTTCATGAATGTGCCACAAACTTTGGGGTACATTTACGATACTAGACCCTAACGCTTAAAAAACTCAAGTTTTCACATTTTTTTTCTTTATTTAAAAAAATAATTGAAACGAGCCCCTTCTTGAAAATAGTTACTATTTAATCTTAGAAAACCATTAATACCATTTTATTATCATTATCAAATTAAAAAAAAATTCATTCCTTCCAAACTTATAAATGTTGAAGTTCAGCATAAATTTCGAAAGAATCAATATTTTTTTTAAATTTTGTTAAAAACAAACCAAAGCTTATTTTCTCTTGTTTTATTTTCTCTTTTGGAAATGATATTCAAAATTTTTTTAGATTAAATCGTTACCAATTTGAAAAAAGCTATTTTAAAAATTTTTTTCAAAATAAAGGTGAAATATCCAGGAAAATTTTTTTTTTCATTGTTAAGGTTTAATTCCCTTGCTTTCATGATATTTTTATATTCAAATACATATCCCAAAATTTGAAACAAATCCGTGATCCGAAGATCTGACAAAAATAAAATTTAAAAAAACAACTATCAAAAAGTTACCTTAAATAGTATTTCTCCTTTATTTTAGAAAAAATAATGAAAGCCAATTTTTAAGTTTTAAATCAGATGTGAAAAAACAGTTTTAAAAATGATATAAGTTAAATGTATCTAAAGTGTTACGATATTATTCATTCCCGTAATGAACGTGTTTAATCGTAGTTTTTTAACTACTACAATTAATATTGCAAAGTAATTTATTAAATTCACATGCAACTAAATTTTGTTACTGTAAATATTTCTCAAATTCCTTAACTTTATGGTTGGATTATTCCCTTACGCATTTGTCAAAATATTTCAGACAAAAGGAAAATCTGGCGCAGACGAAGAGGTCATGAAATGTTTGCTATTTTACCTTTGAATACACAACAACATATATACAATGTAATAAACAATGTTTGAAATTTAATTCATTACAATTTCCATAGCTTAAATATAACATCTGATATTTTGGAGTTTTTCCCAAATACCAGTTATCAGTCATTATTGAAAATAATTATGTACTTTTACCGCGTCTTAAAGATATGATAATTATAATACATAATTTTTTAAATACGGGTTGGCCAATTTTTCATTCATTGTACGCCTACACATACAATACTATTTTTCGGCCAGGACATTATGTAATCCTCAGTTCGATACAAAAACTCATCACCCTTAACTCTATGTAAGTATATACAATCACAACCGCACGCACCTTATGCAAACGATACCCGCAAAACCACACACTCTGTTCGAAAATTTCCCAATCTCCAATTACACCATTTCATATACGCACCAACCATCATCGTTCATCGATGTATTATAAGCATTTCTCATTCCCTCTCGCGTTGTCACACGCATAGTTGCTATATATAATACGCACTAATCTCGTACCACCCTCCGCACCCGCACATGAGCAGAGAGCCATGCAGTCAGCTCTCGTATGCGTGTGTCGCTCTGGGCGTGATATTCCCTTTGCCGTCAACTTTCATATAATGCAACATTCATGCGCTCAGCCCGCGGCATTAGAGGTTCCACCCCCCCCCCCCCCCTCTTCCCTCTCTTGCTCCCAGCGGGATTAATATGACGCACGACGCGAACGTGCGGCTACTATACACTGGCGCTACTGCCTGCTGCTACTCTCTGGTCAAAGTTACCAATCATTCACTTATTAACATGGCTGCGAGGGCAAATTCTATATATATATAATGTATGTGTGTATGTGCGGATATGTATGTATAATCGAATAGTCGCACGGAAAGTTATTATGGTTGCTTAGGTATTCGCGCGATAGACTGTACGCGCGTTATGGCGTAAAGTTTGCTGCAGGGTTTCGATTGGGCATGTGCGGTGAGGACTGTTGGCTGTAATTATAAGTATAGTCTGCGTATATGTATAGGTGCACTATGCGAGAGCGGTCAGGCGAAATCAGAATAATTATGTTCGGTGCTGTTTTTCAATGGTTTCAGTGAATTGGAACGTGTATATGGATATAATAGGTTCGCGTTGCGGTATGAATGAAAATTATCAGTTGGTTTTGATGTATGGATTCTCGTGAAGAATTGAATTTATTTTTCGTAATTTTTATAGTTAATTTTGAAAAAGGAAAATTTTTTAATACCATTTTACGTATATATATATACGGTACGCTCTATGGTAAATTTTCACCGAATAGCGTTTCTAGCAAAAAAGGTAGCATCTTTCATTACTTTATGCAAACAGGCACTTTCTTAAGTTTTGTCAAAATTCCGGACACGTAATCTTAGAATCTATCTTGTTAGCTAGAATAGGATGATTTACATTCGAACGCAAATAAGTTAATTTCATTTTATCAGATAATCGTGGAGGTAATGTTGAAATTATTAAAAATAGTTAGATTCAAATTAATTAGGACGAAAAATGTAGCTTATACGTATGTATTTAATGAAGCAATTTTAGAATGCATATAAAGTGATGAAAAGTTTAATGATAACAATGATTTATGTAGAAATAAAGCAAAGGTTTTCGAAATATTTTATGTGACTTGAAAATAAAAATGAAAAACTACAAATACAAATAACGGTATATTGTGCTCAATAAACTAAAAGAAATCGAACAATTTGTGCTATGTAATAATTTGCACTATATAGTACTGATAAATAAAAGACTATTATTAAACTAAAAATATTATATATCAATAACGTTGAAAAACTAATACTAATAAAAATGTATATCACGTGTCATTAAAAAAGTTTAATAACCTACGAATATCTATGTTATTTAAAGTGACGCGACACTCATGCTATTACTTAATTCTGGGTTCCCGTTTTTCGCATTTAAATTTGAATTTTAAGAAAAAAAATTTTTGGTAGATTGTAAGTTTATTGAAGAACTACAATGTACCAAAGAGTTTTATTATTTAAATTCAAAATTGAATGAGAAAAACGGGTACCCAACTTTGAGTAATAGCGTAGGTATCGCATCACCCTAACGCTCAAATAACATCAAACGGAAACAATGTTTTTAATTATAAAAGAAACTTTATGGTTATCAAAATGCACGTTGTTTCGATTTTATATAACATATAATATATTAATTAAAAATAAATGTTGGTATTTACACTTCGTAAAATGGGTATACTTTACGTAATAGTATAAAATTTTGAGATGAATTACATATTTCTTGTATATAATGATTTTTGCTAAAAATGGTTTCGTTTAATTATAACGCTTTATCTGTACAATATGATCAATTTTTCTAGCAGTACTACCATACATACATGATAAATTATCCAGAAAATATCACCTTTCAACCTACCAAATTATCCCTTACTTTTTCACCCATACAAATTGTCTCCGACCACCGTCCAAACTCAGAACCCGAGCGCGCGCGCGCCTCATCCAAATTCTATCAAACCCTACACGCGACTCCCCAAAATCGTCGACCTCCATCCAACTCTCTCTCTCTCTTTCTCTCTCTCTCTCTCACCACCCCGTTATTACGCAACTTCTATATACATACACACACACACACACACATATTCCAGTAGCGTATATACCGTTTCCCAAATTCTTGGCGGCTGTTTGCCGAAGGCATTAGGCCGCAACTTGCGGATTTTCGCATGATAAACCGTTGGTTGGCGAAAGTTCGCTGTTCCGCAATTGATTTACGAGTGCAATTCTCTCTCGCCAGCTAGCCAGCCAGCAAGCGAGCGAACGCTGCAACCCAGCTCTCTCTGAATTTAAATCAACCGGCCGCAATTACCGTCGCGGTCATTTCGGTTATTATGCGCGATATATATATATATATATATATATATATATATAAGAGGGGGTGGGAGTAAGGTGTAATGCAGATTTCTAGAGAATTTCATAGGGGTATACTGGACTTTGTCGTCTACTCGCTTCGGCGAGCTTGATGACTTTCGGAGGAGATGCCCGCGTGCATGGGAGGGTTGTGCTGTGGACTACTGCCACGCGAGGTTGGCGTAATGTGAAATAAGCGAGGCGAGCATGGATGTGTATATGAATAAGTAAAGTGTATGTGCGGTCGCCTGCGTGCTGTTGAGGTGAACCGGCGGCTTGAAAGAATATGTGGAATGTTGGAAAGGATATGTTGCTCGACTTTCGGTGCTAATACGGTAAAAATAAAATTTAACGTGATGCGTATAATAGAAAAATAGTTTAATTTCGTTATTTATAATTAAATTGTAAGAAAAATTATTTTAAAATTTTTTAAAATGCTGGCGTTATACATGTTGTTTGCGAAATGCTTTTAATCTCTTGCGCAACTAAGTCAATATTGATCTAGCTTAAAATACCAAAAAGTAATATTTGTAGGTCAGAATCCGCTATTTACATTTTATGAAACATCTCATTTAAATCACTAAAAACACATACCGATATTTTAATTCATATAATTTATGCAACTGTTAGAGTTATTAAAAAAAAAACTTTTCACGATGAAAATTTTCTAAAATAAAAAAAATTGGTTTTGTGACACAAAAAACCGCTAAACGAATAACAGGCTCGTGTCCAGCATGCTCAAAAATATATAGAATCGCTTTGACTTGCGACTCACAACGCTCACCAATTTAAATACAATCAACAGTTTCAAGACAAAGATTTTTTCTGTGCTCTTCCAAGGTTCGAAATGACTTTGTTTGGATTATTCAAACTATCTTCGTCATTCGCACTAAGACATTAAATTTATGGTGTAACAAAATTTTATTTGTTTTAAAAAAATTAGCTGGGTAATGACACAAGTATAATATTACCTCTTGATAATCAGAATTAATAAAATAAATTTCTATTTATAAATTTATATAGTTACATATATTATTGAACATGGCACCGTCACAATATAAGAATAAAAAATGAACAGATATATGACGAAATACAAACTGAATAGAGATTTCGCGAGGTATAAATTTACATGAAGATTAGTTTATTACCGATAATTTTTCGGACCACTGATTCAAATTCTAATTCAAAATAGCGACGGCATACCCGCGACCAGGATGTAGTAGACCGCGAACTTCCCTAAGTAATTAGACCTGAATGAATATTGGTTTCCAGTGAATTCCGAGTTTAACAAACTGAGAATCTAACTCAAAATCGAAGAACCGACGCAGTGTCCACATAAACGTATTGCTGCAAGCAACTCTCGAACTATGCAGTCTGCCTTGTGCCTAATTTACAAGATATAAATGTGATGTAGCAGAAATAAATATATTAAATTTTATTATTTAAAAATATATATGCATTATAAGATTACTTTTGTTTACAGAAAAATCGTTAAACATTTTGACACGTAATATTTTCTATAAAATTTCATTACATTTACGAATAATCATTTAAACCCGATTGAAAAACTATTCAGCACAAAAATATAATATCGCAAAATTCATTTAAAAAAAAAACTAAAATTTTCCACCTTCTATACTCACCGTGACACAGTACGTCAATCAAATTCCATGATTCACGCCTGCGCCTCACTCCACAAATAAAACAATAAAAAGCGTATAGCTATCCTCGTGAGTTCAGCGACCCAGAGAAAAGAATAATATCCACTTACCTCACCTTATGAAAACCCATCTTGTTAATCGTTGTTCCTCGAACGCGCATGCGCAGTGACAATCATCGAAAGCTCCGTGACGGAATTCGCGCGCACTTTTTCCGCGAAGCTTTCGCGGCGCATTCGATGGCGTGACGCGAGTGATTAAAACCATTTTTTCGCTGCGCGGGAAATTTCGCAAGTGTGTATGATGACCCTGTTTTCATGATGTTATAGTATATAGTGTATATAGGTGTGGAGGTGCATTAACGGCGATGGTTGCATATGATGATGCGATTGATTGGTAGGTGCGAAGTTTCGTGGAATGACGAATGACGCGCGCGCGCGTGTGTGTATGTACTTTTGTGGATTATTGGTAAGTTGGGCGAATGTAGCTGTTTGGCTATATATTTGACAAAATGAGCATTCGGCCGATTAATTTAATGAATTGGTTGTGTGGAGAAATGTAATCGTGTAGTATCGTGATTTGAAGTTTATTTACATTATATACTATAACATTAAGGTATTTGTTTCGAATCTTCATATATCATAATTTGATTCAAATGTTTTATTAAAATAAATTTTATTTCGATAGCAACGTGATTTTAATACCTGTTGTGTTATGGTTTTCAATTCCAACGACTATAACATATAATCAATGTCCATATAGCTGGATTAGTTCTCTAATATAATTTTGGCAACCAATCCATGCTTTTGATATAATCTGACCAAAATTTGATCAAATTTATCAACCCCTCCAGTGAAAAACTTCTTTTTACATTTCTCACATATACTTAAATACTTCTCGACTGAGTAGAATCCGAAGGGGAAAATCTCAGCGAATGAATCAATCATCGAATCCTTTCAATAGCCAGTATTAAGACAAGCTCCATCTACTCATCATTCAACTCCAATGAAATCAAGCGCGATTTATACGAGATCCTCTCTATTCGCTGTATACCCTGGCTCCCAATTAGAATTCAACGCTCGCTGGCATTCACGTATACCACTATATATATACACACACATATACAACGTTTGAGTTTAACAAAGACGCGTTCGGACTCTCTCTCTCTCTCTTTCTCTCTCTCTCACTTGCTTTCAACCCTTTTGTTTCGTTATCGTTGATGAGAAGCGTCGTTGATTTATAAAATGAACGTCAGGTACTTACGCGCATATGGCGAGGTTGTTTGACAAACTTAATTTTGATATACTTTTCTTTTGTAGAACGACGGTGTAATTTTATTAGGCGTGATTGAACTTTGACGTAAAATGATCGGGACTCGCATGATACAAGTTAATGTATAGATTGGTAATAGAGAGTATTATATAGTGCGTATTACAATAAAGAATAAAACAAGAATGTACGTAATACTTTATAATTTGTCTGAACCAAGTATACTTGTTACATCCCTAAAGATAATATATTTAACATGTTATGTTTATATAAAAACTATACGATTACTTGTACACTGGTACTTATCTGGTTGAATAACTATAAAATAAAATATGACCTATACAACATTTCATCGGTTAAATATTTCCGATTCCATTGTGGAATGTTATCGTATTTTATGCTACTCGCAAAAATATATAATTTAATATATATATAATTAAATACATATACGTTGTTCCATCCTGCAATTTCCTATATTAACGATCTTTTTACAACCACATTAAGTCGTTAATCACGTAGTTATATTCATTTGCGCGGAATCACGCATCAACCGATACATCACTATACTTATCCTCTGTGTATCAGTCCTTACGTTGTCTTTTTTCTCTTTCTCAAATTCGCGCTTATAGAAGTTTGGTATCGCGAGAAAGTCTCAGGCGAATTCACGTCCGTTTGTTTGCACGCTTGTTCTACTTATACAGAGCCTTAAAGATAAAGAGGAAACTGTCGTGTAGGTTCGGAAGTGCAAGTAAGAGAGAGAGAGAGAGAGAGAGAGGGAGAGCGGAGTTATGCAGATTTTCGGACGCTGTTGTGTATACAGACACAAGGTAGACTTTGCGAGTGAAGCGCGGATAAGAATGGATGAGAAAGTTTGCATCATGCTGTTGTGCTTTCTTTTATATAGGTGTCTCGACGCAGCTAGAGAGTTTGTATACTGAAAAATTCAAGCGTAAGTGTAGTTTGTTCGAAGAAAGGTACGAAAAGAACGGTATCCTGAATAAAAACACATGGTACCCTGTGATTTTGGTTTTTTCTTTAAGTTATATACGTAGCGTCAGCATTAAACAGTATAAATATATGACCGTCTACGTAACTTACTTGACCTCCGTTAATCAACATAACGACATACACGACCGATTTTCTCCGAAACCAAAAGAACATACCGTTTCTGTAAAATTGTCCGCACCGCAGAAATACGTAAACCGTTCGGAATTCGAGTTCGCCGCGCGTTAATTCATGTGTGTGGATGTGTGTGTATACATATATATACGTGTGGGAACTACCGGCGTTTGGTTTTAAGTCACCGAACAATTGCCTCCGCGTGTGCGTGTGTGTATATATATATGTAGCGCGAACACCTGTTGCGCGGTAAGAATGAAAGGAAAGAGAAAGAGGGGAAGAAGCGTAATACCTACGAGGGCTTTGGCAGAAGTGCCGCGGTTTGTTTGCCGTGTGATGTGACGTCGTGATGGTGTGTATATATATACGTGAAGATTTGCGGGTCGCAGGGTAAGTGTATATAGGGAGAATATGGATGACTTTGTGATGATCTTTTGCAGTTGATTTGGTATAATTTTGAAGTTTCGAACATAGTTTTTTTTTATATATTAAACGTTTCAGAAATCCAAGAGATTTTTAAAGTCATAAAAGGTATAATCTTTATTGAATAACTTTAAACTATAAATAAAACTATTTTATTGATCTAATTTTCATTTATTTTCGTTTAACAAATTAACTTCATTGTAAAAGCTAAGGACACGATTATGTTGGTCGGTTGAATAATATCAATTATTCGAAGTTTGCAAAATGATTTTAGATTAATTCGATTTTATTGTATTTATACCGCCTATAGCGGTTGATAATATAAACTAATTAAGTGCATGTATGAAAATATTATTTCGGCCATGCAAATAAAATAATTATATTAATAAATTACGGTCATTTCCAGGCATAGAAAATACGAAAGATAGTAAATGTATATGTGAGGTAATGCAAACAAATGCATTAATTATAATGACCGCTGATTCTATACGATGAGAGAGATAAATCATGTAATTCTATGTTATGTTGTTGGAATTTGTGTTGTAATTCGTATATTCAATGCATATATTCGATATTTGACGCGCGAAATTTGATTGGGAGGTTGAATGACGATTTTAATATTTGCTTTGGATTATTATGAATGATGATATTCACATCATATGCGCAAATTATTAAAAGTTGCTCAACAATGATATAAATAAACAAAGTGTCATCAAATATGTATACAAAAAAGAAATAAAACAGTAAAATTGTAAACAGTATAAAACTGTATCAGTAAAATAATGATTCCATTTTTCCATAAATAAAAATACCAGTCTTAAAAAAAATGGAAATTTTTGAAAATAAACCGAACTTTCTGTTTTGATTTTCCGTATACACAAGTCAACCGCATATACATAGTCGAACTCAATTAGTGTCTATTTATTAATAATAGGTTGGATTCAGTTGCGTGTTGGAATGAGTGTTTTTTTAATCTTTTCTATTATAATTGCGTTGCCATAACTCAGTATTATTTACGATAATTTATAATGGCAGTAATCTACCTAATCTAATTTAATTTAATCTAATACGTAAATAAGCACTTCATGCAGTGAATGTTATAGTTTGAAAATAGCTGAATATATTTCGAATATTATGGATGCGTATAAATTATATAATTATATATTGCAATTAATTATACTTAATTTAATAACCGCATACGAAATCGTCACTTATCATAAATCGAACACTTACACAGTGATTGGGTACTTGTCTTCGAGAAAATATCAAAAAATATAATCTGACATGAAGAAACCATGTTTGCTTCTCCGATAGACGTTTAAAATCGTAAAAAAAAAGAAGTAAACCAAATAATACTAATGGGCGCTGAATTTTTCACACGCGATCATCTGGATACGCGTATTATAGGAGCAATACGACACATACGTAATTATTCATCGAAGCATCCTGTCACCGCGAAATTGGATATCCCGGAGAGGTTAAAATACACCTGAACCTGCGGACATCAACTATATACGGGAGACTGAACCGTCTGTAGGAAGTGCGCTTGAATGATTGATTTAACAAGGACTCTATTGAATACGTCAGAGGTGCTCCATTTTTACGGCCAGTTCGTCGCTTTACTATAATAAAATTGCAAAATGTCATATGTTCTTTACTGACAAATTTATCTGATCGCGGTGGGAAAGAAATATGACAAGAATCTTTTTTTAATTACCATTCGGTGTCATTGTTTCTGACATTTTTGTTATTACAAGGGTTTACGTCAAGATTGTTTTTTTTTTAGCAAAGATTGGGGACAGTTAATTGACTTGACTTCGGGTTATAACAATATTTATTTATTTCCAAAGCTGAAAGATTTTTCGATATCACTTTTTTCATTAGTAAACCTATGTTTATGCTTCTTAAGCAGGTCACTGGTAAGTTTACTTTGATTGACACAAGAATCATTACATGGTTGAAATATTCACTAAACAAATTTTCAATAACGTTGCCCTATTGATTTACAAAGCAACGCCAAACAAGAAAATTTATTTTGATAGCATTCACGGTAGAATAAACTCTTATAAATCTTCTATATAAATTGAATTTATATAACTTTTGCTGTAACATAATATCAATATACATTCAACCGTTTAAAAACTTGCATTGATCACTTATTATAAACTTTAAATTAAACTATTGCTGAAATTTCAATTACCAAGAAAATTTCTAGCCGATCCTTGCGGAAATAAAACTTGAGTAACGTGACTACCAAGCGAATGTTTATTTAAAGAACGAAAAAAAATCCTTCTAACTTCATCAGAAGAGTGCGCTCGCGGCTGCCGCACTTTGAGCTAATACTATATGTATAATATATGTTGCCGTCGCTCTTCTTTCCAACTTTTGTCTATTAAAAAAAACGTAATTTTTCATTTTCATTAAAAGTTCGTCTCCGCGCGACTTATTTCTTTACGCACATATATATACAGAAACTCAAAAAATTTTTCTTATTCGTCCGGACCGTATGCGTTCATACGATGGAACGTACTATGTATATAAGCGTTTTGGTTATATTTTGCGTATTGTAAATAGGATACTTTGATTGAGACTTTCGACGACGACGGTGGCGACGAGGGTAGTGACGTTCCGTGCTTTACAAGGATATTGAATTTCAGATGGCTCTTGACGCTCTAATCAAAAGTCGGCATCGCGAATATATATATACGCTACTTTGTCGAGTAACTTTATTTGGAAAGTTTAATTAACGGCGCATATTTCTAATTAAATGTATAGCTATACTGTTAAAGTAGTATTATATGTTAATTCTTGCGGACATGTACAAAGTAAGTGTTAAGGTCCTAATGGAACCTTTATTATTTTACAATTTTATATATTTTTGTCATTTATTTTTACTATTACCTTGAGCGACGCAGTCTAATGGTTGACGTGTATAAAACTACTTATACCATATCATATAAATTTATATTATTTCATTTATCGTTTGCGACTTTGATGTTGTTAAGATATAACTTATAATGAGTAAACTGAATAAAAAATTTTCAATTGTATCAAGGTAGTTTTATATTACAATAAGAGAAGTCAATTCATGCCAACAAATAGATTATTGACCATTCACGTATTTTGTCAATTTGCGGTTCAATTTGTTTTCGTGTTAGTTAATTTAATTTCACCGATACGGAGCTCTCCTACGATATCTTTTTAATTCAAAAGCTTCAGCTGCAGCTTACAGTATGTTCTCAACTATATAAATTTCTTGCAAATATAGCTCATCTATAATTGTCAACCCTCTTAACAACATCGTCCACTATATACACCTAAATCATACAAAGGGTAAACTGCAGCCTCGATATTCCACAATCAAAGCATATATAACCGCAACCCTCTGATAAAAAATAAAACGCTGCCCATATATATACCTATCCCTAAAGACCAAACTCTGTTTTTCTCGCCAGGCCGTAGCGAAATTACGTCCGGCGCGCGCCCGTAAACCTTATCACCCAATAAGATATACGCAGCCGCGGGCTGCTGTACACCCTTAACTCGTGTGTATATATATGTATGCTTTTTCACACCGGCGCGGACCGCCGCACGCGCGCGCGCGCGGCAATTAGAAATCTAATCAAGGAAACGAGGATACTTGAGGGTTGGCGTGGCGGCAGCGCTGGTGGCGCAGTAGTTCGTTATAAACGTTTTCATCGTCGTGAAAAAAAGTGCCGCGCGCCGTGGTTATATATAAGGAGTGGCTCGTATTTTTTCATCGATGACGCCGGGGAATTTTTTTTTTCTTGGCAGAGTTTAGGGTGCTGAAAAAGTTTTAGTGTAAAATTAAGTGTTTTTTTTATAACGAGTTAGTATATATAGGGTGTTAAAAATAATTTAAAGAATGAGAAAAAAGGCTGAGTAGGGGAGACTGGGGTAAAACCGTATACTTCCTGCAAATTGTTAATTAAAAAAAAAATTAACAAATAATAATGATATTTAACAATAGGATTGTTTTTAGTTTGCTTTCGAAAATCGATGTAATTAGCCAGAAAATTATTTGTAAAAAATCTTATTAATAATTTACGAAAGTATCCGGTTTTACCCCATAAAAAAAATGTCGAGGTAAAACCGAATACATTTATTATCCTTTTTAAAATGAATTTTAACCGGTATTCGACATACTCATAGTAATGTAAACATGTAAAAACATTATTTAATGAAAAAATTGTTTATTAACAATACTGTTTATAAGTTAACACTTCATTTTGTTTTACAAAACTAAATAGATTTTGCATATAAATTAATTAACAATTTTAAATAAATAATAATTTTTAGTACTTTTACAGTAAAACAAAAATCCTATCTGTCATTAAATTTGTATTTACAATAATTACAAATAAATTCTTCTAGATCTAAATCACTCCACGACTCATGAGCCCACTGACTGTAAATCATGCACTGTACCCAGTCTTGAATCGATTCTGAGTATAAATTTTGGCAAAAAATGCATTTTCCGGCGTCATAATCTTCCTGCTTATTCGTTTTGTTATCTTTTTTCGTATTTTCATTAGCTCTTCTTACTCTATTTGCTAAAGTTGGTTTGGTCACATTAGACAGATTGCACGCCTTCATCAATTCCAGCTTTTTATTTAGATTATTTAGAACATCGGCAATAGCCATGTCTCCCTCAGTCCAACTTTTCTAATATACTTGCATGTCTATACTAAAAACAAATCAACAAAATTCATATATATGTTGTATGAACAACACGCTAAATATTTATTATGTATTATTTTATGTATTTATGATTATATTGAAAAAAATAGAAAATAAACTATCCAGATTTACCCCATTTTAAAGTATCCGGTTTTACCCTAAAGTTAACAAAAAAAGTAATTATTAATTTTTTACAATTGTAAATAAAATTAAAAGCCAGAATAACGCGTAAATTAGTTGTAACAAATATTATAAGTCCATGTACTTACACAATCTCGTTAGTTAAAAAATATTTGACTTCGTCTGAAGTCACCAGTAAGCTATTGTTGGTATAGCTGTCGTGTGCGAAATGATATTAAGGACATTCTTAAAGAGGTACTACATGTATAATGTCGATCGCACTAGTATTAACCCATGAAATTGACAATTCCGGTTTTACCCCAGTATACGGTTTTGCCCCAGTCTCCCCTACATATTATATATTTTATGAAAAAAATAGCTTTTACACGGTAATCATAAATTTGTATAAAGCACATTAGTTCTTTTATTACCATTTTGCCATCCATGAGATACATTACTTTTTCAAAGATAAAAACTTTGTATACAACGTTCTATGACTTTTATTCGAATCTCTTATTCAGTGCTATACATCACTGATAAGCTTTATATACAATTTTTGCTTTCCTGTGCACTTTCATCTTTATCGTAGCTTTTATAACATCTTTTATATAATCAAACCAAACCTTACACTCAACCACATTATACAATCCCCTATCTCTACTTCTTTTTATCCGCACCCAACATCTTCCTTAAACCCCAAAAAATCTTATATTTCCACCCTTCTTCGTCCACCTCCACAGCTCTTCGAAAATCACAACCCACTCGCAAAAACCACCCCATCTACTTCACCTACCACTCCTATATACATACCCTTTTTCCTCTCACCCGATCTTGCTTCTCCCTTAATTGCAGAATCCAATCAAGGAAACGACGTACGTGTGCATCCTCCTCCTCCTTGCTCTATATCCACTGAAAAACCCCTTTGCCGGCGCGCAACGCTGGCGATCTGATATAAACACGTACATATATATACATGTATATAGGTAGGTATATATGTGTACGCAAGAGTGCATGCGCCGCCGGCGCTGCTGCACCTGTGTGGGCGGCGCGGGGCGGTGAGTATACGTTCGCGGATCGAGAGACAGCGCGCGGCAGTTTGCTCGGAACTCTCGCGAGAGCTGCGTCGAGAGAAAGAGAGAGATACGCGCGAAATTGAATGTGCGCGAAATGATGTGAGGAAGTGTTTGGTACTTTGTATTGTAAAAGTTCGAACAAATTTTAGGTGATTGGGTGTAGATTAAATCGTTGATGGTTTTTGGAAGCGTGTATGTTAGGTTGGAACGTTAATTTGTTTTTAAATTTGTATTTTTGTAAATTTTTTATGACTCATTTGCTGAATTTTGATGCTGGAACGTGATGACTGTGAGATTCGAGGAAATATAAAGAGGTGAGTTATTAAAAAGTATGTTTTATTTATTTTATAACAATAAGCATTTAAATTAATTGTTGCATTCGATGAAGTGGCTTATGGGACTTCTAAACAATTTATTTAAAAAGCATGATTGTATTTTTAATATTCCACAATATGACAACCTGTTGTACCTTATTTTCTTCACTTGCCAATTCTATTCAATTCTAGCTTCACTGCGTCTAACAATGTCCGTCTTTCCTTATTAAAAAGTCCATTAATCGAATAATTTTCGCTACAAAGCACTTTCCTATAATTTTACGACCACTCTCTTTCTCCGATCGACGCTAATTCCCTTCTTACTTTACGATAATTCTTCTTCCCCTTCTCACCTTCCTCCTTCGCCATCATCGTAAATTCTCCTGCAATTTTCATCAAAAGATGCTCTCCTCCTTCTCTCGTGCGCGTCTCTTGCAAAAAATTCTACTTACCGTAAATAACGGATCTCGCGGCGGCCTCTTGCGCCCGAAATTAACAAACTCCGTCGGTCTACCAGGGCCTCTCCGTGTGAGCGGGAACTTCGTCCAGTCGAAATTTTACGGCGCACGCGTGCACATCGCCGGCCGGGCAAATGCCATACACACATACATACATATCCTTTATGAGAAAATCCTATAGAAAATCCCGTAGAAAATTCTGTAGAAATTTCTATAGGAATCCTATAGGAAATGCTATAGACAGACCTGTATTTCGTGGTTTTTCTGCAAAAAATCAATATGCATATATGAACCATTCTACAGAAAAACGTACACTTTACAGTCCAAAAATGAAGACCCGTTATTTTTGAAAGCACACTTACCAAACAAGTTTTTTTCATTCTTTAGGATATTACAAATGAAATGGAAAAGGGTGCCAAGTCGGAACAATGTGCCAACAATTAGTTACGGGCTAATTACTGATAATGAAAAAATGACTAAAAATAGCTCTAGTTTGATAAAAAATAATTCCATTAATAACAATTCAATATAAAATTCGGAAAAAAGGAAAGGAAACTAGAGAAAGAAAGCTTTCCAAATCTCTTTTCAGAATTAGAAAATGGTTGAATGTTTGAAGTTGGGCTTGAAACTGACGAAAAATGATAGCAAAGGGAGAATTTGGAAAAAACCATCGAATTCGTACATGATTCCAGTATTTCGTGAATTTTCTACCACTTTTCGTCAGTTTCAAGCCCAACTTCAAAGTCACGTAACTTTTGAAGGAATAATTGAAGTGTATGACTGTTTTTTCAAAATCCGCAAAAAATTTTAAAATCTATCAAGGGATTTCCGAGAAATCGGTGGTTGATGTTGGCGTTGCAAAAAAATATGTTTTCAAACTTTTTGAACGGTACTGTATATGTTAATAGTTAACATAATATTTTCGATTTCGGGCCAATTATACCAACTTCTATAGGGAAAAATACTATTGTTATGGCAAGTATATGGGCCGTATTTAAGCCAAATAGGTCATATATTAACTATTAACGTATGACCAATTCACATGAATATACTGTCATTTGACAGTCACAATAACATTTAAAATTTAAAAATAGTATCTCTAGGAAATTTTATAAATTTATTTGCAATTAATTAAATTATTCATATTTAATTTTTCCCATAATATTTTTAAAAAAGTACAAATAAAAAAAGTAGTTTTATTGAGGTAAGATCTAACAATGGGTTTGTTCTTATTATTAAACGGAAAGATAAATTATTCTTGATTAGAAAAAATAAAGGGCAAATAAATACACTGAGAGAAAAATATTGTTATAGTTAACACACGGTACCGTTCAAAAGTTCGTAAACAAAGTTTTTTTTGGAAACGCCAACATCAACCCCCGATTTCTTGGAAATCCCTTGAAAGATTTTAGAATTTCTTGCAGATTTTGAAAGATCAGTTAAAATACTATCTTTTCATAGCTTCAATATTTTTTTATAATTTTTTTAAGGTATTTTTTTCACGTTTGAAAGTTTTTAAATTTTAGCCAATATTAAAATTTCACTCAAACATGCGTAACTTTGCGGAAAACTATAAAATTAAAAAATTGGAAAAAGAGTAGAAAACAGACGTAATCTTCTACAAGTTTGTTTGGAAGAAATACATTTTGAAAAGTTTTTACTTTAAAATTACGTTATTTTACCAAAAATTTAATTGACTTTAAAGGAAATTTAATTTATTAGTATAAAACGTAAGGTCAACATACCTGAAATTACATTCATGTTACAAAATTAATTTAAAAGAGAACAAAATTTAATATACATTAGATAAAAAATCTTTAGAGCCAACAATAGAGCCTTTTCAGCAATGTGAAATTGTAAACCATTTAAACAAATACCCGATATTGCTACAATTAATAATCAAGGAGTACGGGAGCGCTCCGAAGCCAAGTATATGTCTTAAAATGCTATACATACATTTGATTTGAGTCTTTCAAACTATACGATTTTTTTGCCACTTTCAGGTATACAACTTTTTTCAACTATATAATATATAATATAAATAAAGCAAATAATGAGAGATTCATAACGTCTTTGTCCATGCTATATTGTTCAATTCCAAAGAGAGAAAGAATTATTTGCAATTATATTAATACGAAAATTCGCTCTCCAACCGAAACAGCAAATCCACCTTACAACAAAATTATCAAAAAACCACCAACGAAGAAAACTACCCGCCACAAACTCACAGTCCTCTCCAAACTATATAGAATCATCCAAACAATGGAGTCGATACGGCGCGCAAATGTGTTCCGGTATCCTCTTTCTTACACCGTTACAAACTTTGTTTATAATCCACCCCGAAACTCTCTCCTTCGTATTGGCGTTGTTTTAGTCATCAACGGCGCTATACGGTATAGAACCATGTGCAGCGACCGACTGCGATTAGACAATGAGACACGTTCGCGTGGCGCGCTCTCACCTGCGTGCGAAGTCCATTGTGAAAGTCAACAGGCAGCGCAGGACTAATTTAACTTTTGAACGGAATAGAAAAATATTTGTATTTATCTCGGTTAAAGTGTCTAGACACTTTTCAAGTAGAATTAAAGTGTGATTGATTCTAATCAATTGGTGGTTCATAGGAATCGTTATTATTACTGTAGAAAGTATATGTCTTTGTTATATTCAAAATCGTTTTTTACTAAAACAATTGTATCGATAAGAAACAAAAGATAATTTTAATGTTTTCAAGGAGATAAATGTATCTGAAAATTTTAATTACATTGAAATATAATTCACTTTTAATTATACCTCTTGTATATTAAATTGAACCGTTAATTTTTGATATCAATTGAATAATTTAAAGCTTATTATAGTTCTGTTGAAATAAAAAAATACTTTTTCAATTATTCAAAGTAATTTGTTTGTGAAACAAATATAATTTAGGCAATATAATTAAAGTAAGGTAGCTGAAGGTATAATTCATCCGCCTACAGTGAAAAATTTATGACAAATTTAATGAGAAGAAATTCATACATTGTTTTTTTTAAGGCAACGTTAACAAAATGGTTAGACAAACATCCAAACTTAATTTACGGTCATTATAAAAGTAAAATTATGACTTGCCAAGAGTTAATTAAAACGCCTCTTATAACGTACATGGTTAATGTGGACAGTTTTCTGACTAGGCTCTGAATTTTTTCATGAAGGATAAACGAAAAAGTATATCTACGGTCGAATTAGATATATGATTTAGTTATCTATAACAATCACAGCAAAAACAAAAAACATCTTAAATACAATTATTCTGCACATTGACTGACAATAAAAATGTCTGCACTACGTATTCACAGAAAACGATAACTATATGAAACTTTACAAATTAATTCAATCACATCTATTTCAATCCTATTTCATTTCTACTTTATCACATAAATTGCACTCTCCCCCAAAAAGCTTTCCTTGAATTCACAATCAAAAACTCACTGTGCAAAATCTTATACCCGTTCTCGCGAAGGATTCTCTCCATTCCTATCCTATACACTACGCACAAAAGACCTCCGACACACTATACCCCGTCGACTAAACAAACGAAAAAAGAATCTACACGAAAACTAAGCTCTCGACTATTAACGAAAGCTATTCCGTGCGGATCGAGAGAGAAAGAGAGAGAGAGACGCTCTCTCGAGAAGTGAAACGTTAGCGAAAGATCCTCGGGTCGGATAAGACGCAACGCGCGCGCGGGAATAAAGGAATGTGTTTCGGCGAGCGAGCGAACTATACGCGTATGCGATTCGTAGAGAGGAAGTGTTGTATCTGCTGTATATATATATATATATAATATATATGTACGTTGTACAGCGCTAGGGGAATACATGAGAGGATATAGAGGCGGAGGGTTTCAGGCACACGCGCGTGTATAGGACTCGAAAAGCCGCGCAGGAAGTTGCCCGCGTCGCGCGCGCGGCGTCGGGTAGATTTTATAATGCTCGCGCAGGTTCTTTGCTTTTCCTTTCTTTATCCGCTGCGTCTGTAGTATTGGTTTTATTTTCGGCATTTGCAAGAGAATTTATTGCTTGTTAGTACTTAGATGTGTGGCTATAGATGATTATCGAAATGTTTTGGACGATATGTGTTTATTTAAGTTGAGTAGAATTATAATTATAAAAGGTTTTATATTCTTCAATGGCAGACATTTTAATTTGTTCTGCAAGCTCTATATTATCTATAGTTAAAAGAAGGATTTAAATTATTGATGATAAAGATTATACTACGTAGAGAT
This sequence comes from Torymus tubicola, assembly GCA_035583055.1. NCBI lineage: Eukaryota > Metazoa > Arthropoda > Insecta > Hymenoptera > Torymidae > Torymus > Torymus tubicola. The sequence continues at coordinate 27,259,288 of JAWWEQ010000055.1, forward strand.
GTTAACGTTCCATTAAAAGATTTTATATATATATATATATATAAAATTCGGAAAAAGAATATTTTTAACCGTAATATATGCTTTTAGTCGATCTTTACTGAACAATGCCTAAGCGTTTCGAACTAAATAACGAATGAACTACAAAATCTTTCATAAAACAGATTCCATTTAAAATTACTTTCAAGTTTGAAGAGGACTGGAGAAATAATCTGCTGATAGTGCTGTAAATTCATTTTACTTCATTTAAAATGCTTTTGTAATTGGAGTCCCTCTGCTCCTCTATTTACCAGGATATATCCCAGTTTTCTCTGAGTTAATTTGAACAGAGGTTTGGAATTTATGGACGTTGAAGACGGTGTATCATGGTCATGCAAAAGTACTGTATTTAGATTCAAATAGCAAAGAAAATTTACATTATTTTACGTTTTACAAAATTTTTAAAAGATAATCAAATTTCGAAGCTCACGATGTAGATCATTATGCCATTCAACTTATTTTCAAAAATTCCTTATATGTATTAATATTTTTGATTATACCTGATTATATCTGTAGGATTGCAATGTATTTTGTACTATTGTAATTACTTTACGTCACTGGTTAATAAATAAATACCTATAATAATGCATACAATTATACATGCACATAAAAAATGTCAAAGTTATAAGATGCTGTATTCAAGCGATCCATCCTAAAATTCTCACTCATCTTTCGTAAAACATTAAAACTACAATCGATCGAGACAACGAAACAACGAGTCTTCTCGTAAATTAATTATCCATTCTATACGCGCCTCTCGAGCGAAATACCTCGGCACTTTTTCATCTCCAGTCTGTATACGAAAGTACGCACGGCGTGTACATAATTAAGCGCAAGAACGTGCGGCGAAGGCGGCTACTATATAAAATAAAAAAGAAAATCGTAAAAAAAAACGCGGAAACGTCGGTATACGCACGAATCAAGCCTCGATGCTGAAAGTCTCATTAAGTTGTAAATTTGACGAGGATTGCGATCGGTGAGCTACTGCCACCACGCGTGAAATTGATGATCGCGTGGAGAGAGGAAAGAGAAATCGGTGGGCTAACTGTCACCCTTTGATGTCGCTGCAAACGAGCAAATCGCCGCTTTTTGCAGGGGTTAGAGAATTTTTGGGGAGGTATTGACGATGTATATGTACAGTGAATATATATACAGCGTTTGAAAAAAAGGAAAATTTTGTTTTGGTAATATATTACAAATAAAAAAAGTAGTACTGTAAATTGGAGCTTATTTTTAGTATAATAAAAGTGATATTTGTAAATTAACGGAAATTTTATTATTTGATAAAAATATTTTGATACATTTGGAAAAATCCTGTTGAAACTGTTTATAAAGGCTATATATAGACATGTATTCGTAAATGGCAATCAGGCGTTTTTACCAAAAAATTTTTTATTTTTTTTTCTAAAACAGAAAGAAATCCATCGATACTCTTGCATCGTACAACAATGTAACGAATTTTCAATCTAGACGGTATACAAAGTGAACAATAGTTCGCGCTAAAGCAAACAACAACAATCGACTGCCAAAGCGATACACCACGCGTGCAGAAGAGGAAAAAGAATTGCGAAGACAAAGGGGAGTGAATTTTGATGCAAGGATGACTTCGTTGCTTCCGGAAGAGGAGAGCAACGTGACGCGACTGAAGCCAAAATCTCAGTCGAATGGGGTGAGTGAAAAAAAATTCCGTACAAATTTTTACAGAATTCCGATACCCGTAGGATATATATATACACCTATATCAATATACACGGAGTGACGTTCGTATACAAAACTAGCCACGCTATACACTGAATAAAAATAAAATTAAGGTTATCGAAATATTTTGTACCAAAAACTTACTAAAGAATTTAACTTTTAATTCGTCAATTTTTTGCGTACACATCTACAAAGAAAACTATATATATCACGGTTAAGGAATTTTTATAACATTTTGTCGAACAAAAGATTCGAAAAATATAAATAACGCTCCTAAAAGCTCTCCATGTTTAACGTCCGTTTTCCGAAACAACTCGTTCAAAAGACCGCGACGGCCACTATACGCACCACCGCGATCGTAAATCGCCGAGAGGACGTGCGATGCCGCGCGGATCGCGGCGTGAAAAAAAACAGCAACAACACCTTTAAATTCATCGAAGGGAAATTTAACAGCGAGAGTATGTATATATAAGAGCGGCGCTACGCTGAGATATATGGTAATTCTCCAGGCTGGGAAAAATCTTACGAAACGGTATACAGCCACACGCACGCGAGAACATAAATTTAAAAAACAATTTCGTCGTTGTACGCCTCGTGGGAATAGGTGAGAAATATGCGGTTAATATTGATTGAATAACAGTCGGCGAATATATACGTGTGTATATGTATAGTGTATATATATGGTTGCCTCGAGGGTATATACCGGTGTCCGATCGTAATGAGTTATTTCTACTTCGCACTCACGTGTGTATGTGTATTAGAGTAGTTGTTTATATAGTTTTTAAACTAGTTTGAGCTACATACATTCATGATGGTTTTGTAGTTGGATAGTGAAATGTTCACAATTATAAGAGTAATAACTTACTGGGACTGTTACACTTTTGACTTCGTAACTAGACATCTTTCAGAAATATATAACATTTCAAATGGGACTAGATACGAATTTTTCATCATAAAATAAAATGTTGATTATTGTTTTTTGATTAAAATTTTTTAACATGTTTCAATTAACATTCAACTGTAATATTCATATACAAAACAAACATTACGCAACAAAAATAATAGATAGAAACTTTTCAAACCCTGAAAAAATTATACTTAATCACACAACCAAATAACTATATATCCAATTTTAAAAACATCTCAACTATATATAAATTCAGTAACTCAAAATAAATTAATAAAAACCACAACCAAACCTCGTGTTTTCATTCTTCACCATTTATACCTCACGCACTCTCCTCTCAAATCCACAGCCACGCAAGACAGCGGCGGACGAAGCACGTTCCTTCTTGGACTTCTCCCGCGAGAACCTGAGCATCTCGAGCGCTGACCTCGAGCAGGGTTTCAGCAAGCCCTCGTCCCGTTTCGCCAGCTCACGCTACTGCTGCAGCTGCAGCTGCGGCGTCAGTCGTCAGACGCTATTGAGCTGCGCTGCTCTCGTATTGGCACTTGGCTGCGCTGGCATGGAACTCTGGAAGCTACGTCGTGCCGTCGTCAACGCACGCGAGCTTGAGGCCCTTAGGCGGGACGTCGAGACGCTGAAGCATCGTTTTCTCGAGAGGGACCTCTTCGACGAGCTTAAAGCCTTTGAGGAACAGGTGGGTGCTTGAGTATATATGTATATCGTATAGAGGGATCAACGCGGGTAAAGGGAGGGTCAGTGGTTTTGGGGGTAGAGAGAGAGAAGAGAGAGAGAGGATGAGAGTAAACTGAGGAAGGAGGGGAATAGTGAATGTATTTTGAAGAGGGAATAAAGACCTTTTTAACCGTGTAGTTTTAAGGGTTAGGTGATTGATTAAAGGTTTGGATTTTTTCGATGAGAATAGTAGAGCGAACGAACGCGTGGTACTGCGAAATTAACGAGTTCATTCGATTTTATTTTAATTAAAACAAGAATATTTGTATGACCTACTGAGCGATTCGAGGAAACATGTTTTTAAATATATTTTATTTGTACGTGATAATAAATGAATTTAATTCAAGATTTTCATTAAAATAAATATATTGTATTTTATTTGGCTAATTGAATTGTAAATAAATGCAACTAGATGTTGTAAAGCTAGAATTTGTTTTTTTTTCTGTTACTTTGGCTTCATCTCTTGCGAATATTTGGTTTCAATTATTAATTTCATATGAAAATCTATAAATGTTATCGAGATTGCCCGTTACACTCTAAATTTAATACCGTGAAATATACCTTCACCGATATTAGGGAATTTTTTAACTTTAACGACCTCAAAATCGGGAAGAATAAATGTAGGTCATGATTATTATTTCTGTTGTGAATAGAAGGGTATATTCATGTATATCCTGAAATTCATTTATTACAAATATTTTACATGAAAATAACTGTAATATTATTATTATTTTAAATACACTTTGTAGTTATTAGAATTCGTAACTGTTTGTTACTTTTATAAAAACAATTTCGAAACACAGTGCATTTCAAGGAAAGCAACATGCGATTACGAAAGATCGTTCTCGTTTCTCCGTATCTGAAGACAGCGGTCGCGTTTCTCCTTCTATAGTAAATTGAAAGATAAGTTTGATAAATCACAGATCCTTTTTGCCTAAGATGTATTTATCACCGGGAGAGTTCATTTATTTACAGTCTTCTTGATCCTTTTTCCGCATGGTTATTATAATGTCACCATAATTTACAACCCAAAAGATGGTGTCACTTCACTTCAGTCAATGTCAATTTGTTTGCAGAAAATAAATTTTCAACATTAAACCACGACAATGCAGTTCATCAAAAGTTTCTCGCGTATAACCATCAACCCTATATACTCTACACCAATCAAATTTTTAACTCTTATAACTCATCTGAAACCTCCAAAAGATTCCCTGCTACCAGAACCTTCCGATACATTACCCATCCAACTTCAAACATTACGTCGCAATCAATTACAACCGCTCGCACAGTCTGCGCGTCCTGCTAATTAACCAGTCACTCTCAACTCTATTCTCTATACCACACGACCAGACCAGACGTGCGCACATACCTATACCTATATATATATAGCTCTGCAGCAATGCACGAAAACGCGCGCGACGTTTTGTCGGCATTAATCACCAGCCGAAAAAAAAGGGGACGCGGAAACGCGCGCACGCGGGGACGAATAAATAAAAGATGCGGAGAAAGGAAGGCGCAAGGATTGTTTGCACTCCATTATGCTGGGTCATGCGATTTAACTCCCACGCGCGTGTGGTGTGCGAACGTTTTTCATTTGCATTTAAGACGGGTGTATATGGTATGGTGGGTATATATATAGCGGTAGGGTTGAAAGAGGATGGGTGAATGCGTTTTGCGTAACGCGGGTAATTGTCGCGTAGAGAGAAAGAGTAGTTTTGTTAATTCATTTTGTCAAGTTTTTGACGGGATTCCCGGGGAAAATGTGAATATTCATCGTGGATATATTATATGTATATATGTATATATAAGTGTATGCGAGTGCGCCGGTATAAGGGAATAAGGGATCAAGTAAATAGATTAAATGTTAACAGATTAATGTGCGCTTTATTCATTCTGCGGTGGAGTTTGAATTTAAAGCTAGTGGTTTGCAAGTGACAGTGAAAACAGAAGATTAATTTTCGACTGGGTATAAACTGCGTTATATGGGTAAACACTACCGAAATTTTTTACGTATAGTTTATCATCTAACAAAACAACTTTTAAAAGCCATAAAATTTATCATCGTAGATTCAATATAATTTATATATGTGTACGATTTTTAAGCCTGCAAAAAATAAACATACAATTAAAAATTTCACAGCAGTCACCATTTTTAGAATTAAATCGTAATCTAATCGTTGACCATCACCTTCTCACTCTTCGATCTCCAAATATTTACAAATCAATTATTAATTACACTTAAAGTGAATCGATCCTCAGCCACAGTACACACACACGCACACAAACAAACAATATAATCCCACCCAGCAAGTATATGCATCTCCCAAACAGATCAAAGCGAAAGAGGCAAACCGTATACCACTGCAGTCCGTTCACTCGTCGCGCGCCGATTATAGCAATATTGCAGCGCATAGCCACGTGCTCCGCTCATACATACATATACACGTGCACGCACGCACACGTTCAAAGCGCATTCCGTTGAGCCTGATTCTCTTCGTTAAAGGGCTAAACTCCGTTCTTGCACATGCACTCGTGTATTACGTAGCGCCACATACACACACATACATACACGCACGTGTGCATGCCTGCCATTACATCGAGATATAGAGAGAGAGAGAGAGAGAGAGAGAGAGAGAGAGAGAGAGAGAGTAGGGAATACGTAGTAGACGCAATTTCGCTAACCGACTTAATTCCGTTGTTAATAACCATAATCGTTGTCCCTGCGTCTTGCTAAGGAAGCAATCGCGTGCGCGCTGCTATTGCACCGTCGCTTGTATAATTCACCGTGCAGCATATAGGAAGAGGAGGAGGAGGAGGAGGAGGAGCGAGGTAATCGTCAGTGCGCGAGGTAATTCCGTTATTGATATTGCACGGTTAAGGAGAGACGACGACGACGACGACGAGGACGTTGGATGGGCCTTTTTATGGCAGAACAGGGATATCTGGGTTAGCTGGTAGTGTAAGGTGTAGGTATATATATATATCGACGAGAGTTTGGATGCTGTTGGAAGAGGAGGAGGAGGAGAAGGAGGAGGAGGAGGCCTGAGAAGTGCGGGTGTAAGCTGCTGAGGATTAAGATGCGCTTGGACTCTATAGTGGGGATGTTAGGGTGGGAGTAGTCTTGAGTATACGCGGCGTGTTATGGGTATAGATGGAATTTGTTTTAAATACGTAAAGTTGCAGTGATTGATACGCGATGTAGTAATTTGTTTAATGATCGTACAGTAATTGATACAATTTTATGGAAAAAAATTTTATCTCGTATATTATAAAATGAAGCTCCAAATGAAGTTTCCACGTAAATATCGCTTCTGGCATTTCCAACAGTTTGAAGTGAATTCCATGAAATATTCAAATAATTATGAAAAATGTCGGTAACGGCACGTACAAAATGAATGTAATAAATTTAAAAAACGTTTCCATTTTTTTTAAGTATCAAATTGTAATGAAATTTCACATTTTTCCGAATATTTCTGTATTTATTGAGAATGCATATAAATAACAAGTTTAAAATTATGTAAAGAGAATAAATTCAAGCCTCAGTATAGGTATTTTCAGTCCTCCAAAATAATTATATATCACGCAATAATGCACAGAGAATATCAAGTTTACAATTGCATCCTAGGTATTAGACACAACTACTAACAATATAGTCTACTTGACGTTTACAATTGCATCCTAGGTATTATACTACCTACTACCTACTAATAATATAGTCTACTTGATGAGATCAAAATAAATTTTCAATACTGTTTCCTGCAGCTAAGGTATATAAATACATCTTCTCGCCTCCCTACTTCACTCTAATTGCCTAATTTGCCTCAAAATACTCGTAATTAAATCGAATTATGCAATACCACTTGAAATTTTCGTGCCATTCCGTGAACCCAGAGTAAGAAGTTTACTTTAGTACTCGAAAGTTCTAATCTGCACAATATTTTAGACGAACTTCACTGTTCACGGGATCCATGTGTTGGTTGTTTCGGGTGTGTGATATAAGAAATAATATGAATTATATCTCACATCGAAAATTCTATTATTATTAGTGTTAGAAATCTTTTGGCTATTACAGTTATAATTATCTAAACTAAAACTAATGTTCTATATCTACGTGTTTCGAATTTGGAAAAGTTTGATACGCTTTCGCTTGTAAGCTGCGTTTGCGTATGCGCGTCTTAACTGGAATAACGAGGTTTAGATTGACTTCGAACTTTGTTATATGGAATCTTACTATGAAATTAATGCCATATGAAACTAAATAACATCCTGTTGAATATTTATTGTATACATAATCCGTTTGAAATTAATAAATGGCTTAGTGTTTATTGAATAATTAAATAATGTATATATTATTTTTATATTAGTCATGCCTAATCTAGTCATTATCAGAGTTTAAAATTAGACATATCCGAAAGGTATTCAACCATTGAAAACAAAATTGCAAGTTTATAATATTTTTAATTAAGGTGCTGAATGTATCTTGAAGTAGACGTATTTTGATTAAATTCTAATATTTTAAAGAACTTATCGTGTTTGTCATTAGATACTAATAGTTCGTATAGAAATGAAACTCTGTTAATTCGATGAATAGATTTGGCGATGGGCCAAAGTATTTCGATACATCACTAAAATGGTAATCAAGCGTATGTGTATAGAAATGTAAAACATAAGATACGTGTTTCGGAAATCAATCCTGAACAGATTTCAATTCTTTAACATTATACATATCGGTATAAAGGTGATCAGATATTACTCGCATATGTTAGCGCTGACTTTTAAATATTTTAATTATTATACGTTTTATTATAAGTCAAATAAAATCCTAAGTAATATTTTTATCACTAAGATTATCATTTGTTTCGAGCATTTTAAAGGACATAGAGTGATGACATTCTGGATATAGGCAATATAGTACGATTTATTAGGTAATTATTTGTAAATTATTCCAACATCACTCGTAACCATTTCAAAAGGGCTCGGTGGTTGTCGGAAGTTAAATTATTATACATCAGTGCTTCATATAATTGATATTTCCTCTAATTTAATTACTATGTATTTTGCAATATTATTACTACATATACAAAATGATTAGTAGATTTAGACGTATATTATAATACAATAATCTTGCACTCGAGTTACTTTATAGTTAGTATACCTATATTGTCAAATATAAATGATAAAATTTACTTTAAATTGGTATATTAAATAATAACAGAATATAGTACTTACAAGGAGAGTCTCCCAGATCCGGATCATAGATTTTTCTCAAACTTTGAGATATGATTTTAGATTTCGAAGTATGAAGGAAGCTATAATATCAGATCTTAACGCTTCAATAACCTGAAGTTATTGACGTTTTCAGTTGTATTATAAGGAAATACTAGAGTGCAAGCTTTCCGTTACTTATTTTAGAATTAAAAAATATCAACTCCTTCCAAAATTACGCTAATTTAAAGTTAAGCAACTAAAAACCACTTATAAATCCATTTTGTTGCTTAACTTTAAACTAAAGTAACTTCAGAAGGAGTTGATATTTTTTAATTCTAAAAGAAGCAATGGAAAGCTTGCACTCTCTAGTTTTATTGTATTTGATTACAATTCTATGTGAGACTTGTTTGGACTAGATAGATAATATAAAAGACAGCACTTTTTTCAGTACTTCCTTAAAATACAGCTGAAAACATCGATAACTTTAGTTTATTGAAGTGTTAGGATCTAATATTGTGGTTTTCTTCATATTTTGGTATCTAAAATCATATCTCAAAGTTTGAAAAAAATCCGTGATCCGGTTCCGAGACACTCTCCTTAGATGTAAATTTAGATAAAACATACGTATAATTAACAATTAACATTTTTATTGGAATAGTGGTTGATATAACTATTATTAATGTTAGATTGTTTTATTATATATTTTATATTACTAAACTTTATTATAACTACTCGTCTTCCAAGATATTAAAAATACAAAATCCTCATACCAGTACTCCTCTGTAGTCTAGCTTACAGAATGCGCGTGACTCCTGTACATATACTTTGTGTAATTGAATTCGGAGCCTCATAGCAGTGCTGAAATAAAGTTTAAGTATCTATATACTTTGTTAGATTAAGAATCTGCATATGAGTTTAAATGCGGACACTTTAATGGAGTCTTTATGCCATGCTTTGAGGGAGTTGTAATTACAATTTGTGAAGTAACAAGGGTAAATTAAGTTGCTTTGGTTTTTATTTAAAGCCTAAAGATACGATCTATATAAAATTCATCATCGAAATCTTCTAAATTTTAATATAATATTCTTGCATATTTTAACGGTTATCTTTCTTAATTTATATATATGACTGATGAGAATAAAAATTTATCAAATTAACCATCGACTTTTGTTTATGTTTTTTCATATATTATTAATCGAACAATAAACGTCACTACAAAGATGTTTAATGTCAAGTGTCGTAAGCTGCGTTACGAGCTTTCTAATGAAACGATCAATTTTTCAAAATTTGATGTTCACATTTGAAAGGAAAATTTTTTCGTAATAACAACATAGATGATATTATTAACATTTTGTGAAATATGAAATATAGCGAATAAAATACAAAGTGGAAGTCATGATTAATTTCATTTTATAATAAATTGATTGATATAGAAATGAAATATTTTAAACTGTGTTCAATTTTCAATTCTTTTATAGATTATAATTAAATTTGGTAGCGCTACATATGATATGCTTATTATTACGATTTATATTAATTTATTTGTTCTGATAAAATATATTTAGTATCATTGATTCCCTTGTTGAAAAATAACCATCAGACTCTGAAACATTGCGTTAATTCGAACGATTCCGAACTATTACAAAAGAAAACTTGGAAACTTACGTCAAAAGTATTATTTCAGCTAAAGGATTTCGAATATAAAATAGAGAAATGTCAAATGTAAAATAGAGGTCACATTCATATTTAATTCAAGAGAAATAGTATCCTTTTTCGAATAAAACACTTGTAAAACTGCAGTTCACTCAAGATTTACAGATAAAAAATGAGTCATTATTCATAGGCTTTCCCACACAAAACACATGACAACTTCAGTATTTTCCGTTCACTCCAACCATCTGCAACCCTCGCCATTCAAAAGTTCCAATCGATTTCGGCTGGGCTTTTCCCAATACGCGTATCCATATCCCCCCGAAAAAACCAAACAACTGCAACTATATACATATATGCAGAAACTCATCGTCATGAAGAAAACAAAACATTCGCCGGCAACCTTTATATTTTTTTCGAGGCAACATTGCAGGGCGAGCAATGCGTAGCAAAAACTTGGCTTGGAAAATCGCTCTTTCAGCCCTTTCAGCGAAACGTTCCACAATCGCCAATGTAAACGTACTCGTTCACTGTTCCATATATATATATATATATATATATATATATATATATGTGGAAGGTGACATCTCGTACTTCCGAGGTCACATGCGCTCGTACATACGCAATTTATATATATACGCGGTCGGGGATGCGGGAAATAAAACAAAAGGGGGATTAATAACTCGGCCGGCTGAGTTTTTCGGACGGTAGAACACGTTGGCCTGTTTGACAATGGCCTTGCGAGCAACGACATTATACTTAAATTTGGAAACTCGCTGTGTAAAGGAAGAGCAACAAAGGTTCTGGTAACTTTACGATGCGGTAAGTGTCTGCTTTTTCTAACGGTTATGTGGTTTGCATACATAAGAGTGTACAGCATAAGTTTAGGAAGACAAAAAATGTTGAACGTATAAAAGGAAAATATTAAATTTGTTATAAATTAAAATTTATTTTGTATACATAGAATCTTGTATATAGTATGTATTATAATTTAACAACGACGATTTAATATATCGATTACACACAGCCTATGTCGATCATTGCTGAAATAGCTTCTCACAACAATTTGCATCACGCGAACGCAACCACACGAGAGATAAAAAAAAAACAAAGCGCCTCAACAACCGTATAACTATCGGCCTGCTCAAAATCGAGAAGCAAGACGCTAATTGCGCAAATGCAGGGTGTATAATTTTCCAACTGTGCAATGTACGGAACTTGCGGCGAGGCTTACTGCGCGTATAACTTGAAAACTTTTTAATTGAGACGTAGGTAGAGTACTATAGTATATATGCTACAACGCCGCTAGAGTCGCCCCCGTGCGAACAATCTTCATTCATTCTTACAACGAGCGAATAACTATACCAAATGAGTCGGTGCGCAAGTTCGCGGCAAGTGTGTAAGTAGTTCAAGCTTCCAACGCATCGAATTTATTACCCAGAGTAATATATATATGCGCGGTGTTGTGTGTAGTAGTGAGTGTTTGCAGACAGAGGTATTTGTAATTATGGTAATGAGAATTTTTTCCTAGATATATATATATGTATGTATATATAAGAGCGTGTGGTGTATAACGAGGAAACGAATATACGCAGAGCCAATTATATACGTATATAGTGTGTGCTTGTTTATGACTTTTTGGGGGTTGATTTGAAATATATCAAACAGCACGAGGTTGCAGCGTCCAATTTATTTATCGAGCGGTTCCAAGCGTTCTCTGTATCTCATTTTTCCACATAGAGGCTTATAAGAAAACAAGATTTTCTGTATATATATGTATATATACGTGTGGATATAAAGTTCGACGCTTGAATAACTGCATATAGTAGGCGAACTCGATGGAAAAGTTTTCAACGCTAAAAAGATGCGTCGCAAATGTGTACCCCATTGTCCTGTGTTTCAAATATTTTTGTTAAACTTGAAAGGAAATGTCGCGCGCGCATGACGCTTTGTTTCTTTGTAGAGTGCAATCAAAGTCGGATTAGATTTCTATACGTAAGAGAAAACAAAAGGTTTTGATAAGTCAGTTTGCTAAATGCTATTTGAAAAAACTGTGAGAAAAGAACACGAGCTTTCCTGAAAATTGGTCTATTAACCGTTAATGAATATAAGGGCTTTAATATACTTGTGTTATTATTAGTTAATTTTTTTAATCGTGTAATTAATCCAAAAAGGCATTCTTTTCGTGATGAATTCATGTATAACAAAAAGTAGGAAAATAATTAGGAGTAATAGTTTAATATCAATAAAATATTTAGACGGCCATGAAGTTTAACAATCTGGTAATATGAAAAGTAGGAGTTAACAGTTAATAATTATAATCGAAATCAAATATAAATTCTTAACTATTAAGAAATATTTTTTCATTGCATACAAAACAATTATATAACCTTACTTCATTCATAAATTATTGACTTTCTTCATATTTATCATTAAACATATCTCGATTGTCATGATTTACAATATGAACCCTATAACAATTGTATTTGAACATTACTAAACCCCAACTCCTACCTCGCTATATCGAAACTTCACTATACACACACATACATCTTAAACTACCCGATAAAACCTCGCACTTTGACGCACACACACATCGAACCCCGATAAATCCCAACCTTCCCTTATCCCCTCTGTATTCGCGGCTATTTGCGTGAATATACTTCGACATTTATACGTATAAACGCGGGGAATTCGCGCGAGCGCGCATAATGTTTTCTTATATATATGGTACGCGAACAATGGAACGAAGAAAGACAGAGATCGGCATGCGGTATAGTATAGGAATGTCGCGCAGCAAATAGCGCATGCCTCGGAATGCGCGGAAGAATTTAGTTTTCGGTGTGCCAGCTTCTTGCGTTGCGCGGTTGCATACGCAGGTATTACAAAGCTTGTAGACGGAGATTTGCTGGAGGATGCGGCG